>JAJIBD010026232.1:0-19622 GCA_021461705.1 Cryptotis parvus
AAATCACATACAAAGGAACATCTCTAAGATTTACAGCAGACTTCTCTGATGAAACACTCCGAGCCTGAAAACAATGGTGGGATATTGTGAAAAGGCTCAATGAACTGCAGGCCTCACAAAGAATTCTTTACCCAGCCAGACTCACATTCAGATATGAAGGAAAGATACACAACTTCATGGATAAGCAACAACTCAGGAACTTCATGAACTCAAACCAACTTTAAAGTAAGGACTGAAGGGTCTACTGTAATGCGACCAAACCCATAAGCACAACAAGCACAAACAGAAAGATGACACAAAATCCGATGACAATAATCTCTTTCAATGTCAATGGCCTAAATGCACCAACTAAGGACACAGAGTAACAAAATGGATTAAAAAATTGAACCCAACATTCTGCTGTCTACAAGAAACACATCTGAATAATCAGAACAAACACAGACTCAAAGTCAAAGGTTGGAAGACCATTCTCCATGCAAACAACTCCTCCAAAAAGGCTGGTGTGGCCATATTAGTATCAAACAATATAGACTTCAGGCTGAAAAAGTTTAGAAGGGACAACGAAGGCCATTTCTTATTACTTAAGGGGTATGTACACCAGGAAGAAATTACACTACTAAACATATATGCACCCAACGAGGGGCCAGCAAAATACATAAAACAACTGCTAAGAGACCTCAAAGAAGACATTAACAGTAGCACAATAATAGTTGGAGACTTCAACACTGCTCTATCAACGATGGATAGATCAACAAGACTGAAACTCACCAAGGAAATATTGGCCCTGAAGGAAGAAATGGAAGAAAGAGAGCTAGTGGATATATACAGGGCTTTTCATGCCAAAAAAAGCTGAATACACATTTTTCTCTAGTGCACATGGAACATTCTCCAAGATAGACCACATGCTGAGCCACAAAGCATACCTCAATAAAATAAAAAAAGATAGAAATTGTGTCAGCTATCTTTTCAGACCATGATGCACTGAAAATTGAAGTTAACCGTACACAGAAACAGGGAGCCAAACCAAACACCTGGAAACTGAACAGCTCACTCCTGAACAACAAATGGGAAGAAATCAAAGAGGAAATCCAAACATTTCTGGAAACAAATGAAAATGAAGACACCAACTATAAGAACTTGTGGGACACGGCAAAAGCCGTGTTAAGAGGGAAGTTTATAGCTCTGCAAGCATTCATCAGGAAACAAGAAAGGGCCCACATAAATAACCTGACTACACAGCTGAAGACATTAGAAAAAAGACCAACAAAAAGGAGCCCAACCCAGGCAGAAAAAAGGAAATAATAAAACTTAGAGAGGAAATCAATGAGTTGGAAACCAAAAAAAAATCCAAAAGATTAATGAAACCAAGAGCTGTTTTTTTGAAAAAATAAACAAGATTGACAAAACATTGGCAAGACTTGTAAGGACAGGGAAAGAGAGAACCCAAATAAACAGAATCAGAAATAAAAATAGTGACATCACAACAGAAACCACAGAAATCCAAAAGATCATCAGAGATTACTTTGAGAGCCTGTATGCCGGGAAACATGAGAATCTAGAAGAAATGGATCAATTCCTGAAGTACTATAACCTCCCACGGCTGAAACAAGAAGACCTCCAATACCTGAGTAAGCCTATCACCATTGAAGAAATAGAAACAGTAATTAAAAGTCTTCCCAAACACAAAAGCCCAGGTCCAGACGGATTCCCTAGTGAACTCTACCAAACCTTTAAGGAGGACCTACTGCCAGTCCTTTTCAAGCACTTTCAGGAAATAGAAGAAACAGAAACACTCCCAAACAGCTTCTACGAGGCACATATCACCCTGATACCCAAAGCAGGGAGAGACAACACAAAGAAAGAAAACTACAGACCAATATCCCTGATGAACACGGATGCTAAGATCTTCAACAAAATACTAGGAAACAGAATCCAAATACTCATCAAGAAGATAATACATCATGACCAAGTAGGATTCATCCCAGGAATACAAGGATGGTTCAACATCCGCAAGTCAATCAACATAATACATCATATCAATAAGAAAAAAATAAAAACCATATGATCCTATAAATAGATGCAGAGAAAGCATTTGACTAGATCCAGCACCCATTCATGATTAAAACCCTCCAGAAAATGGGAATTGAAGTGACTTTCCTCAAGATAGTTACAGCCATCTACCAAAAGCCCACAGCGAGCATCATTCTAAATGGGGAAAAGTTGAAAGCCTTCCCGCTGAGCTCAGGGACAAAAACAAGGTTGCCCACTCTCACCTCTTTTATTCAATATAGTACTGGAAGTACTTGCCATAGCAAACAGAGAAGAAAAAGGACATCAAGGGCATCCAGATAGGCAAGGAAGAAGGCAAGCTATCATTATTTGCAGATGACATGATATTATACCTAGAGAACCCAAAACTCTCTACCAAAAACTCCTAGAAACAATAGACGCATATAGTAGAGTGGCAGGATACAAAATCAACACCCAAAAAGTCGGTGGCTTTCCTATATACAAATAACGAAAGAGAAGAAAGGGATATTAAGGAAAGAATTCCATTAACAATTGTGCCACAGAAAATCAAATACCTAGGAATCAACTTACCCAAGTGTGTAAAGGACCTGTACAAAGAAAACTACAAGACACTGCTCCAAGAGATAAAAGAGGACACAAGGAAATGGAAACACATTCCCTGCTCAAGGATGCGGAGAATCAACATTGTCAAAATAGTAATACTCCCTAGAGCTCTGTACAGATTCAATGCAGTCCCTATAAGGATGCCCATGACATCTCTTCAAAGAAATTGACCAAACACTCCTGAAATTTGTATGGAACAACAAACCCCAAGGATAGCTAAAGCAATCCTCGGGAAAAAGAAGATGGGAGGCATCACCTTTCCCAACTTCCAACTGTACTACAAGGCAGTAGTAATTAAAAAAGCATGGTATTGGAATAAAAACAGACCTGTGGACCTATGGAATAAAATTGAGTATCCTGACACCCAACCTCAAACACATGATCATTTAGTCTTTGATAAAGGTGCAACGAGTCTAAAATGGAGTAAGGAAAGCCTCTTCAACAAGTGGTGTTGGAAACACTGGGCAACAACATGTAAAAAAATGAATTTGGACCTGTGTCTAACACCATGCACAAAAAATCAGATCAAAATGGATTAAAGATCTCAATATCAGACTTGAATCCATAAAGTACATTGAAGAAAATATAGTAAATTGAAGAAAATATATTAAAAACCCTCCACGACATTGAAGCTAAAGGCATCTTCAAACGTGAAACATCACTAACAAAGCAACTAGAAGAAAAGATAAACATATGGGACTACATGAAACTAAAAAGCTTCTGCACCTCAGAAGAAACAGTAACTAAGATACAAAAGCAGTCCACAGAATGGGAAAGAATATTCAACCAATACCCATCTGATAAGGGGTTAATATCCAGGATATATCAGGCACTGGTAGAACTTTACAAGAAGAAAACAAACAACCCCATCAAAAAATGGGGAGAAGAAATGAACAGAAACTTCAGCAAGGAAGAAATTCGAATGGCCAAAAAACATATGAAAAAATGCTCATCATCACTAATCATCAGAGAGATGCAAATCAAAACAACAATGAGATATCATTTTATACCACAGAGACTGGCACATATTCAAAAGAGCAAGAACAACAAGTGCTGGTGTGGATGTGGGGAAGAGGGGACACTCATCCATTGTTGGTGGGAATGCCAGCTGGTACAGCCTTTCTGGAAAACAATATGGACATTCCTCCAAAAACTAGAAATTGAACTCCCATTTGACCCAGCCATACCACTCCTGGGAATCTACTCTGGGAAACCAAAAATACGCAGCGGAAACACCATCCCTACTTTTATGTTCATAGCAGCATTATTCACAATAGCCAGAATCTGGAAGCAACCAGATTGCCCGAAAATCGATGAGTGGATAAAGAAGCTTTGGTACATCTACACAATGGAATACTATGCAGCTGTTAGGAAAAATGAAGTTATAAAATTTGCCTATAAATGGATGGACATGGAGAAGATTATCCCGAGCGAAATTAGCCAGAAGGAGAGACACAGATACAGAATGACTGCATTTATCTGCATAACATAAATATATATGAACATATTATGATACCAATATCCAAGGTCAAGTGAAACATATATCAGGAGGTCTTGTCAAAGGTGGAAATTATCACAAACGTGTGGGAGTCAGAGGCTAGGTAAGACAGAAAAATGGAACAGTGTACTAACAATTGTCGAGGGTACAAATGCCAACCTAGAACTGAGCATTAAATAGAGGCAAAAAGATACACATGACAACCCTTTAATGTATGTTCTGTAACCCATAGTCTGGAGGGGAAGTAAAAGAGAAAGAGAGAGAAATGGAAAGAAATAAAGAACCTGCCATGGTGGGAGGGCTGGTGGGTGGGGGAGGGAACCGGGGACGTTGGTGGTGGGAGATGGGCACTGGTGGAGGGATGGGTGCTGGAACACTGTATGACCAAAACCCAAATATGAACTTTTTAATTGTATACCTTTGTAATTGTAAAAGTAAAAAATTTAAAAAAGAAAATTTAAAAAAAAAATAAAATACAAAAAATAACGGGAAAAAAAAATCTATTTAAATGGTCATACTGAATACAACTAAAAATATATTTGTAAAATCTACTAAGATAACCCAGTGAATGTAACCTAAATGACAACTCAATTCTCATTCCACCCCCAAATAAATTCAGGTCTAATAATAAAATGAAATAAATATACAGAAAAAAAAGTTCAACATTTTTAACTAAGTATTATAAGTCATGTTGTTGTCTAAGATAAAATGGTTCAGAATTTTACAATATGAAACTCCAGATATCCAGCATAAGTCGGTTGTATACATATACATGCATATATTATATAATTATATATGAATAAAGTAAATCATATGATATAAATAATGTGTTTAAATAATGTGTATGAATATTATACATGATCTATATGAATGACTGGTTATGAAACATAAAGTTTAAAAAGGAATAAGTAGAAACAAAAATAAAGAGAAAATAAATATTGTTGTATGGGTTTTGAAGTTGACAGTGATGAACATTTTCAAACATTGGTAGAGTTAAACAGATCTGAAGGACATAATGATTATAAAAAGTGTAAGAATATTAGAGTCCAAGGGAGCAATATAACAATAGCAAAAGTGGAATATTCCAACACTGAATCTACAGATTACTAGTAGCACTGAAAAAATATTCAAATGTTGTAGCTAAAGACGTAGCAAATTTGTTAAAAAGGTATAAACATAGAGGGGCAGAGAGATAGTAAAGCAGTGGATTTGCCTTGAAAGAAGCTGACTCGGGTTTGATCCCTCCAACCCATATGTTCCTGGAGCACCACAAGGAATAGTATCTAAGTGAATAGACAGAAAGGAACCTTGAGTATTGCTAGGTGTAATCCAAAACAAAAACAAACACAGAAGGGAATAAATTTATAAATTCAGGAAGCTGTTGGATACAAAGAAATATAAACCTTATAAAATCCATGAAAGACTCATTTCAAGTAAATTTAGGAATGAAAGACAATTAAAACTTTAACATTTCTTTGCAGAGACTAATGCCTTACCTATAACTGAACACCAGTTTGAATAACAAAGAGGGTCTTGGAATTAACAAAGATACACTGAAGCAATATAATGATTTTAAAGTACTGTGAAAAGTGGTCTCAACTGGATTTTTGCACCAATAAAAATTATATTTCAGGAATAATATAATGACATTATTCAGATAACGGAGCTTTAGTTTTGCTTTGTTTTTTAAATCCTATTTTAGGCGCAGTGCTATATAGTACAGATAATGACAGGATTTCATGCATAAAACATCTAAACACAACAATCACCATGAGAGAGCATCAGATTCTGTCCATCATTGTCCCAGTGCTCTAACATAGATCCTATTTTCCTTCCCATTCCCTGCAGTGGTAGAAGTGGTCTGCTTCTTACTAAATCCACATCCTCAGTTTTTGTTGCCCCTGGGGCTGCATCCCTATTATGTCTTTTAGTTTGTTTGTTTGTTTGTTTGTTTGTTTGTTTGTTTGTTTGTTTTTGGGGGGCCACACCCAGGGATGCTCGGAGGTTACTCCTAGCTCTGCACTCAGAAATCTCTTCTGGTGGTGGTCAGGTGACCACTTGGGATGCCAGTTGGACCCTGGTTGGCTGCTTGCAAGGAAATGTGCTAACCGCTGCAGTATCGCATTGGTACCTATTATGTTTCTTTATCTCCCAGAATTGAGGAAAATAGGCTAACATTTTTACTTCTCCTTTTAGCTAATTCATCCTGATATTATCCAGATTTATTCACATAGTCAAAATTGAATGATTTTATTACTTATGCAAGTATTTAATCTTAGTATTTGTTTATTTTTAATTTTATTATAACACCATGAAATAGACATTTACAAAGCTGTCCATGATTTGGTTTCAGTCATACAATGTTGCTGCACCGATCCCTTTACCAGTGTAAATTTCCCATCACTAATGTCCCCAGATTCTCATCCCCACCCTGCCTCTAAGGCAGCACTTTTCTTCCTCTCTCTCTCTCTCTCTCTCTCTCTCTCTCTCTATCTATCTATCTCATATTACTTATTGTGGCTTGCTATGTATATATTTTAGGGGCTATTATGTATACTTCTTGACCTACATTCAATGCTCATTTCTAATCTGGTATTGTCATTTCCAAAAAATTAGTAGAACACTGGTATATATTTATATCCCACAGATGAATAGTCATTCTATATCTGTAAAATTGCATATTTCTTTTATGAAAGATATTATATTATGCCTTATAATTTATTATGCCTTTTTATTATGTCAAGTTATTATGTTTTTTATACCAAATAAAGGAGCACTAAAATATATAAAACAATTATTTGTGGACAATTTTAATGATATCCTCTCAACATTGGAAGAAAAGACAAACTGAGAAACAAGGGGAAAACAGGTGTAAGTACAGAGTTGAAAGAGCTGATTTCATAGATATTTATAGGTCTTCCCAAGCCTCCTAAAAGTTCAATACACATTCTCCTCGAGTGTTCTCCGAATAGTCTTGGGAATACACCACCTGCCAGAACACAAAAATAAGTGTCACAAAGTCAAGGTTGCAATCATTTCAAGTGTCTTTTCAGGTAACAGCAGTTTAATACTAAAAGTCAAACATTTTTAAATTGAATAAAATGCTATTAAATAAATATTGGGTCAATAGGATAATCAAGTAGGAAATAAAATTATTCCTAAAAAAATTATTCCTGAAAAAAGACTTGAGTTATCAGAACTTTTTGTGAAATAAGAAAAGCAATATTAACAATAAGATTCACAAAAACATAGACTTATAAGCATACTGAAATGCTCAAATAATCTAACCTTATATTGTAAGGAACAAATAAAGAGGAAATATGCTCAAAGTCAGTAAGGGTACAAAATTATTAAAATTAAAGTAGAACTAAATGAAATATAAATAAAAGAGATAATAAACACCAACGAAACCACGAGCTAAGCACTGACATATTGCAATACCTAAAAGGAATGTTGTATATAAATAAATTTAAAAAATTATATTAAGAAAAAGTTAACGCACCATTCTAAGTACAAAAATATCACTTAAAACTGTACATAAAATAAAGTAAAAGAATCAGAAGAGGTCTCATACACAAACACTACTTGGCAAGAGTAAACTAAGGAGCTGGAGAGATAATACAATGGGAAGATAACTTTTCTTACAAATTTGATTCTGGGCATATGTTCCCCTGAGTACTGCCATGGACTGATACCTGAGCAAAGAGGCACGAGTAAGCTCTAAGCATGGCTACACGATTACCAAATCAACAATAATAAGACAAATGGTCAGTGAATATATTATTATTATAATCATTATTATTACATAAACTTTACAGTGAAAAAAATCACTGTTGATTAACGGTGATGTTAGACTTAAAAGGATCTATTAACACTATAGTCCCCACACACACACACACGCACACACAAGCTATATAAATACAAAATCCTATTAGAGCTGGAACAAAACAAATAACTGAAGTTTGATCATTCAACACTTAAAATTCAGTAATTACTGTAACGAAAATATGGGACAATAGCAAGGTTATAGAGTTCAGTTACTATCATTTAAACTGAGTTAACTGTCACACATAGAGCATCCAATTCAGAAGTAACATAAAACTCTACAAAACAACCCATTTAAAATAATTAAAATCATGCAGATTATGCTTATTAAACAAAAAGTAATTAAAGTAGAAATCAGTAAGAAATTCTACAAATACTTTGAAATTTAGCAATAAAGTTTTAAAAAAATCTCAAAGGAAATGCAAAACAGAGACCCAAATGAAAATGAAAACAAATTATCTAATTTAGGAAGAAGCTAAAGAAGAGCTGAGAGGCATATTTGTTAAATGCTTATATTGCATAAAAGCAAAGTTTTCATCCTACAAGTTTCTTGCTCAAGAGACTAAAAGAAGCAAAATAAATGTAAATTATAAAAAGAAAATAAAGAGACAAGAAACAAATCAAGATAATTGCAATATTATATTCTCAAATATATATTATATATTTATATATATTATATATTATCAAATAATATTAGATATTAACAAATATTCTTTGATAATATATATCATCAAAGAAAATAAAGAGACAAGAATAAAAATCCACACATTTGCAATATTATATATTATCAAATGGAAAACCGGGTCTTAGAAATTAGCAGCACATTTGGAAAAATATAGTGACAATAAAAATGGGTATAAATTATCACCAATATTAGGAGTGGGTGGGCGATGTCATTTTACTACCAATCATGGATTAATTGAAGAATGTCATAAGAGTGTTACAAATAACTACACAACCATCCATTCTATAATTTGGATATAATGGTCTAATTCCTGTTTCCTAAATTTCCATTCATAAGGGAGACATTTAGGGCCAATACTGATTATATATACATATATACACATAAATAATGATCTTTCTTTTATCCAAATAATGGTGTCTATCTTATGAGATTCTTTTGATCAAGCGAAGATATATGTTGAATATTTGGAAAGAGTAGGGAAGCTGATAAAACAACAATCGTTAAATAAACCTTAATTGTTGCTACAATATTAATTTAGTGAAAATACCTTGAATACTAAGTGCCAGATATATGTGCGGAGCTAGAAAAAGAGCAGAAACAGATCATGCTTTTTTAATTGAACAGGAAATATTTAAGGTAAAGAATCATTATTGGGGAAAGCAGATGGTTCAGTGGCTAAAGCACCAACCTTACAAACTAGACTGTAAAATGTATTCCAGGTGCTACCACCTACAGCGAGCCAGATCTTGGCATCTCTGCTGTTGATACTGCAGCTCTACTGTTTGTGATTTCTGGAAGCACAAGCACAAGGTATTTCCAGCTGTGTAGAGCCTGGTTTATTTGAGCACAATGAGAGTCTTCAAAACACAGAAAGTACTCCAACGAGAATGTAAATGAACACAACTAACAAATGAGAGTCCTGGATAGCAGGTCCTTAAGCATCCCAACAAAAGAGACATGGCCCTTTGCAAATTGCAAGTCAAGATTGAGAGCACTACAATAAAATGTGTGTGGAAGGGAGCAGAGAGATACAGCAGGCAAAGCACTTGCAATTCCAGCCACCATGTGTGGTGCAGTCACCTGAGCAACACCAGGAGTGATCCGATTGAACAGATCCAGGAGTAAACTACGGAAAATGCTGCTGCTTCCGGCATAACTGCTCCCCCACCATGTTCACTCAAAGAGAGCAGTGCACAGCCCCAGTCATTTCAATGGCAATAAAAGCACGTAGATGGAGAGAGAAAAGTAGTGGAAATTACACACACACACGTGTATATTTTACATATACCTATATACCTTTATATCTAAATTAATGATTTATACAGACATATATGCACATATATAAAAGAATCACTTTATAGGTATAAAAATTAATCAGAAAAGACTTTACACTTTAAGGCCAAGCAAATGCACCCTGATCAGTAGAGGCTCCTTGTAGAGTTAAGAGAACAAAGGTTTGATGATTCTCATCAAACTTCTCATCAAACTTCAGATGCTTGGAAGGGGACAGCATAAAGTGTTAATAGTGGCACATTGGTACAGTTGTGAGCAGACCTGTTTTCCGTATATAGATTAAACCCAAATGTCAAAAGGGTGCTTCCATAATGTCAGTACAGGCTGATTTTATTGTGATGGGGGAAATAAAAAAATTGACTCTGCTGCCAGATGAAGTGCTATTATTAGTTTGGAGACCATTAACTGAAAGATACACAGAAGTTTAGGGAGCATACAATCATAAGGCAGTACATTTTATTTCCTCTAGGGTTGCACTCTATAGCAACATTTGTTTTGGCCTTTTTTGGATCACAACCGGCAATACTCAGGGGTAACTCCAAGCTCTGCACTCTCAAATTACTCCTGCTGGTGCTCAGGGATGGCATGCTGAGGATAGAAAGTAGGACCGCCTCGTGTAAGGAAAATACTCTACCCGCTTTACTATTGCTCAGGTTCTATAGCAACATTTTAAAAAGAAATAACTTTGAGAAGTTTCTAAATTGAATTTATATTGTAAAAAATAATTTGCAACTAGTACACAATAATACTGACTCTCATGATTATTTTGGCTACTCCACACTTATGCACATCTACACATGGTTGGGCAATCAATAGTCAACTTTCTGTCCAAAACAAAACAAAACAAAAAACCAAACAAACAAACAAAATCAAACAACCAATGAGATCAAAATAGCCAATTAGGGATAAGGGATGGGCCTCATCTTGCAGAAGTCATGGTCTAGTCTGGCTCTGTGCCTGAGGGCCTGTGGAATCGGACTGGTGCTGAGCTCATGTGAGGCAAGTGCCTTACCTCCTGAACCATCTCTCCAACCTAAAGCAACACATTCTATAATGTCTTGCTTTTTTGCTGCTTTAATTTCCCTGCTTATGTCCATGTAATAAAAATGATAGTGAAAGTTGGAACTTGTCAATGTATTCTATATCACTTCCAATAGATTGACATCATTTTGAATGATTCTTAGTCAAAGTACCAATTTTTTATCACCAGAATGATAACTCTAAAGGAATCTGATAAATCTTTATGGTAAAATATGGGAATCTAAGAGCCTGAGTTAGGCATAACAATGACCATAAAATATTGTTCATTTTTAGATAATTTTCAAATGTCCGTTCTTGAACCAGTTATTGTAGTCATTAAAATAACTCTTAGAATTCTTGTACACAGATGTCTCTGTTATATGAAATTTTATGACAGAATCTAACCTCAACAATAAAGCCTGAAAAAAGTATTTGGTCTAAGCAGGTGGCACAATAATTCAGGTGGGAAGAAGAAAGGGGAGAAGTTGCCCTTCACTCCTTCTATTGTAGAAGGAGTGTCCAGGAAATAATGATAAGCTCATCAGATAAATAACAAGAAGCTGGTGCACATGATTGGCTTTGGGCATTAAATGTTCTACTTATAGTTTCTCCAGCCAGATAATGAATTGGACAGAGCTCCATAACAACTCTATTTTGTTTTATTTCTTACATTTTACAACTTTGTAACTTAAGCACAAGATATGAAAATGCTGATAATAATTCTTAAGTAGGAATTAATATTGTGACACTATGACATATGTCACAATATTTACTTCATTGAGTAATCATAGATACTGAAAGTGGGCTTATATTGGTGCTTATCATCGATGCATGAGTTAGTCTGTATATTGATTTATTGTTTCTAAACCTGTCTTGGCTGTTGACATTTCCTCTATATGGAGAATTAAGCCCCCTTAAGTGGCTCCCTCTGACAATTTAGATACAAGAAATAGTTTGAATCCCTGTAGAAATAACATGGAATTATCACAAAATATCAAAAAAATATCAAATGTATGTTGGTCTAAATGGCCATAAACTATGAGCACCGCTACCTGAAGCTTCTGGCTCTTATATATAGGAATCATTAAACAAGTACAACAGTATGGTTTATAACATTCAATTATTAGATTATTTCATCTCCCACAATCTCAACAGATTTTGTTGTTGTGAATAGGAAAAAAGGAACAAATTTGAGGAAGCGTAAAACAATGTGACTCCTGGTAGTAACATATGTTTTAGGTATTTCAAATTTTAGAAAAAGAGAGTACCCCAGATACTTTATTTAGTCTCCCTTCAATATTTATTGAACACTGCTACATGGTCTTTGCTAAACACTGGAGAGTAATCTATGATTATTTATTTTACACCATGTTCTGGAAGATGACCTTGAAATCTTGAATGTTGAAGAAGAGTACACTCAGTTCACACAAAGAATATAAGAACACTGAGGATTAAAACATCTCTAAATATGTCACATAATTTAGCACTTGGACTAAGACATCAGTACTTCCTTCAGTCGCTACTGTGTTATGTTCTCATCTACCCGCATACTTTCATGATTTTATTATTACAAATGGTTCATCTTTATTATTTTCCTTGTATAGCTAAAGAAGACCAACTTCATTGAGTGTGTTTTTTGTTTGTTTGATCAGGGTCTTTTAAATATATTTATTTTTTATTTGGGTTCTTATTTCATTTTTAAAAAGTTGGCTTTGCTTACGCAGAACCAATCAGGACAGATTCTTAGAACTTGTGATCATTTTGGTTTGCTACATCTTGTAGGTCTTGGTCCGTATCCTATCTAAGTGTGCCGTATATCACTCTGCAGTCATTAACACATCAGTTGCCTCCGATATTCATTTTCTAAGAAAAAAATGAATTTCTGTGGAGGAGTGAGAGATAATTTGAGTCCAACTAACAATCCACAAACTTTGGCCATACCCTCATAATGTCAGAAACTAGGTAGATTTCTTTCTTTCTTTTTTTTTTTTTTGGTTTTGCTTTTTGGGTCACACTAGGCAATGCTCAGGGGTTACTACTGGCTCTGCACTCAGGAATCATTCCTGGTGGTGATGGGGAGACCATATGGAATGCTAAGGATCGAACCCGGGTCAGCCATGTGCAAGGCAAACACTCTACCCGCTGGACTATCGCTCAGGCCCCACTGGGTAGATTTCTTTGTCATCAATATCTATGCTACAACCTGCCCATATAATTTTATCAAAGAGGGTGTTTAGAAACACAAAAATAAACATGCAAATGAAAAAAATATCAGACTAGGGCTATAGTATAATGGGGAAGTGCCCTTGCCTTAAGCACTGCTGCTGTTTTTGATCTCACACTGAGTATGGTGACTGAGTATGGTCCCCTGTCGTGGAGCTCCTCCGGGTCCCTAACAGTGCCGGGAAGCGAGTTCCTGTCTACCTCCAAAGCCGGCAAGGAATGGATGAAAACTCAGGAATCCGATGCAGTTTTAAAAGGCTTTACTTATCACAGGTTCAGGCATACAAATCAGCAAAAGGAAAAGCCCGGTGCTTAGGATTCCAGGCTAGAACCCCAGCCACGTGTAGGCCAAGATGGCGGCCACCGTGTAAAGGCCCTGTAAAAGGAGAAGACTTCCAAGAAGGGTGAGCGCTCACAGAGAGCCCAAAAAAGAAACGAGCAGAGAGGAAACAGGCTAGTTTTATACCCCTGCAACTCAGACCTTCCTCCCACTGTTATGTAAAGCAGGGAGGGTCAAATGCCCTTAGGTAATCCCTCCCTGCACCTCACCTAGGCCCTTTAGTATGCTAATGTTTTGAGCCAAGATCTGACTGGAAATGCCTTTATAGGGTAGAGAAGGGGGTTTCTGAGATGGCATGTCTCTGTACCAAAAGACTAATACTAATGCCAGTTAAATATTTCTTCAAGCCTTCACAAGTCTCTTCTACTTCATTGTAGTTTTATATTTTAGTTGCCTTTGAGTATATCAGCGATCCATGCTTGTTTGCTTGGAAGCAAACAGCATTTCTCTCTGGTCTAATTACTTAGGGTCCTACGTGGCCAGGCTAATATCCTGGTAAGATCTAGCTAGTCCCACGATGATTGTGGTAGCATGGGAGAATATTTATACCAGCTAGTATAGCATACATGGTCAGATAAACTGCCACATTTAGACTACCCCCTTATCTACGAAGTGATTTGCAGGCGGCAATTCAGGAGCAGATGCAGCGGCCCTTAGGAATCCTGCAACAGTCCCCCTGAGTGCTGTCAGATATATACCTCTCGCCAGAGCTGTACCCAGCGACAGCCTATCACAGCCCATCTCATCGAGTTCCACCCCTGCAGCAGTTTTTTTTCAATCCGCCCAGGTATGCTGATCCAGAAACTTACAGACATGGGGCAGAGCTGCTACTGCTCTCCCTGTGCCCAGCCGCTCACGAGGCACCCGGGAGGGATGGCTGGTTCTAGCCCTGGCCCACCACGCCAGTAGAGCAGCACAACAAGCCAGATGATCCCCCCACTCTATCGGGCTTCCATTTTCCATCCGGACTTCCCTCTCCTCAGAACTCCACCCAGTGACAGCCTATCACAGCCTGTCTCGCGCAGCCGCTTGTGGCCTCGCGGTTCATCTATAAATGCTATATTTCGAGGTGAATACAAGGGTATGACACCTCATGGCAAGCCTGGCAAGCTGCCAGTGTTTATTTGATATGCCAAATGCCAGTAACATGACCTAATATAATGGTTTGAGGCTCTTTATCTTCCAGGAGCGAGCAGATGCCCTTGGGCTCTACTAGCATTTGACAGGACATATGGAGATATTACTGGTGCTTGCTCTAGCAAATAAATGATCAAAGGGAGGATAGTGATAAATAGTGACTGAGTATGGTCCCCTGAGTGCTGTCAGATACATACCTCAGCACAAAGCCAGCAGTGATTTCTGAGAAGTGGAAGGTGTACCCTTTCAGACCTCTAAATAAACCACCAAATAATTATTTGTCTTTGCTTTAGAAGCCAGTCTATTCTTTCTCTTAGTAGGACATTTCACAAATCATCATGCTTTAGTGGAGTCACTATCCAACTATGATGTGACGAGATGACAAACAACTAAGATAATTCATACTAATGTCTGACCACAGGCAAACACAAATAGGGTAATACAGTAAAGCACAAATTTGACCAAGCACCTTCCCTCTCAATTCACCTAAGTATCTTTTAATTATTCAATGAAGCTTTAATTCAGCATTTCTTCTATCAAGTACTAAATAACTAAAACAACAAATTACAAAATAGTCCTATTTTTGTTCGTAAAATTAAAAGTAAAACTAATATTATTTGAACCTTCCCTGAAATCACTGAATATAAGCTGATTCCTATAACCAGTCCTTTCTAATATTTTAGTTTTGTGTATGCACAGGTAGAATAAAGGGTTTGAAACTACTATTAATTCTTACTATTAATTAACAAAATTTCTATTAATTTTTACAATAATTATCCTATTGATCTAATTCTGAATGCCCCAACTTGTGTTTATCTAAATAGCCCATGGCAAACAATAGCTACAGAGCACCCATTTATCTTGTAGACCTGCACAATATTCAAATATCAGACGAGAGTCAATTTTGATGTGAAGTTTCATAGTACGAGCTTATCATTTTTATTCCATGCTTTCTCCGTGTAGATGTTTCCTTTGCTTCCACAGTTTTCCTCTAATGCATATCACAGTACATTTTTTTCTCCTTCCTCTTAACTAGACTGCAAGCTCTATGAATCATGTGCTTGGAATATGTAGTACCAACTTCACAAGGTATTATTAAAAAAGATATTCTATATGATGAGGTAATATGCTTATATATATTTCTGTATAAATTTCTATATATATGGGCATATCAATTAAATATAGCTTTAGCATATGTACAGTATGCTGAGCCCTGAATTATGTACATATTAATTTTATTTCACAAAAATATTTAGGTTTTGTATTTTTTGACCAACTCATCAGGAAGTTATGTCTACTTATACATATATAACTAAAGTAGATATCCCATTTTTTACCACACTGAAAGTTGATAATCTTTTTTCAAAAATGTAAATATTAGATGGAATTTCACTCTTGAATGGTTTCTATAATAGTATTATTTATTTTATAACAAATAAACTCATGGCATATATGTAAACAGAAAAATGTACATTTTGAATTGATATATACTCCTGACACTCTTAGTATAAACCATATAAAATTATTTTATATAATTTATCAGGTCACTAGGGTGGGTTACGAATTTGTAAACATATGTATAGAAAGCATTTATATGTTACATCTTCACACCTAAGTAGTGATATTTTAAAATAATTCTACAATGGGTATTTGGAAAGAAAAAAAATTCAAGATAATTACCTATTTACTTGTTTGTATTTAAGGCAGCATATGCTAAGTCCATATTACTACATATTTTTCTACACTTACAATATTTAAATAAGGCATTTATGTTGATACGTGGAATTTTGTTTACTATGTAAGTGTTAAGTGGATTCATATTTAAATGTAAATATTCTCGTAGACTGCAGTGTATCGAAGTGACTGATATTCACACTAGATATTTCAAAATTTGCATGTGTAATTGCACATTTCCTAATGCAAATAAAAACTTAATATTTGCTGCTTGGAAAGGTATTTATGTATTTATGCACACTGTGTATGCAAACATTTGGATTTGAATATATGCATATTTATTACATTTATATATCTATTTGGTTTATATAGTGCATCCCATACATTTTACTTTTAATATAACAAACAGTGTCCTGTGGAATCCTTATCAATTCTAAATAAAACATATTTGTTATATGTCCTCATTACCTGAAACTTCTGAATATTCCTTTAATTGAAAATATAGAGGTTAATTTTTAAATGCATTGCAAAATATAGATGTAAAAGCTCAGAAGCCTTTCTTCCTTATTTATATTGAAAACACATGAAAATATCAAATATATACTTACCATACATATAAATTACATATTTTATGACAGGAACTAGAATTGGTAGCATGCAGTTAGGGCATGTTTATGCATGGACACTATCCACTGAAAGCTCTGCAAACAATACTTGAAGATAAAAAAGAAATTACTGTATATATTATGCATGACTATGCATCTACACAAAACTTCCCACTCAAATATGCTGCTTGGACATGGAGTGTGTCATAGACATTTTGTATTCAATTCTTCTTTCTAACTACAAAGACTTGGTGTTGTCATAATACATATTTAGCTTCTGAGATTGATGGATGGCTTCAGTGAACAAGACTGTCTAACTTTTTTCTCTATCTGAGTCAATGTTTTCCCTCAATACCATGAAGTAAATTAAAATAAAGTGTTTAAATCTACTGCTTATGATAAAGAAGACCAAATCGCATTCGAATAAATGTGAAATACAGCTTGTCATGTTCTTTTCACTCTGCAGAAATGCTACCACAAGGCTTTGCCAGTTAAGTCTAATATGTTGACATTTATTTTTGCTGCAATAAATGTTAGGATTATATTTTGCATTAAATTCTGGCATTTTTTAAAGATCACGATGACAAGTAATTTATTCCTCAAATCACTCTGGTTTGTTTTACTTTTTGAATATGGATTTGGCCATGTGTCTCCAAGGCACAGTACAAAGCATATTTCATATGTTTTGCAACCTATTAGTTTGATTTAAATCCACTTTTTCCATCTGGATTTACACAAGCTTTTCTTGATGTTATTTGCTCTGAATTATTGCCCAGAAATAATCACACTGAATACAATTTTACACTGACTATGTGGCCTACCAAGTTTGTCACTGTAAAGATTTCTTAGTTTGTTTCAATGCAAACAATTCCTCAAATATCATATATATGAATATGTAATATACTGTTTTGACAGACATTAAAAAAATTTTCCTATAGCTTCTTCACTATCAAATGGGATGGCACCATTTCTTACAAACTGTAATTATAAAGATAGTGGAAGAAATAACACACACAACTCACCCTTTTGTATATTCAATATGAAGCCTCCAGAAAATAGGTAGGGTCCATATCACTATGATTTGAATCAAAACCTTGAAAGTCCATAATTTAGTGCTGAAAGCAATGATAAATTTCTTTTGCACTTTGAAGATTTGCTTGTTAGAAAAGACAGCAGCTAAAATCTAATTCAAATTTGATTTTTTTAAATATATTTTAAAGAACTAGTTTTTCTTTGAGCTGAATGAAAAGTGGGATAAAGCATTTTTTGAAGTTGATGTAGATTACATAACACAAAATAAAAAATTTGTCTTCTCTCATTGGTTGATTGATTTGATGACCTTCAAACAATGATTTTAGCTTATTCTACACATATGTAATCATTTGTTTTTGTTGATATGAAAATAGAATCTTAAATGTTGCATAATTAAAATTAGTCCAAAAAGTTGAGTTGTGTTTAGTTCCATATAAAATTCTGAAACATTTTCATTGCTTAGTTTACATTAGCAAATATATTGTGTTTACCTACAAGTCTTGATCACTTGATCACTTGACATCCCGCTATTTGTCGATTTGCTCAAGCGGGCGCCAGTAATATTTCCATTGGACCCTATCAAGTGTCAGTGTAGCCCAATGGCATCTGGCTGCCTTAGGAATACAAAGAGTCTCAAACCATTCATTCAGGGTCTTGATGAAGAAGTCTGACCGCTCTCGTAGGTGGGTGGCCATGTGATCTTTTGATATTCTGTAGGATCCAGTCAGTGATGGCTCTAGTCCAGTGGTCGTCTCCAAATCGCATTATATGTCCAGCCCATCTGATTTCCGTTGCCTTGACAAATGAGATAGCGTTCCTGACTCTGGAACAGCGATGGAGGTCAGTGCTCCGATTCCTTCTCTCACTTTGAGTGAGGTGTGATATTACAAGCATAGCTCTTCGATTCCCTCTCTGGGAGACCCAGATAGTATTCTCATACTGCTTTTTTGTAGGGCCCAGGTCTCTGAGGCGCATGTTAATGCAGGGAGAAGGTGGAGTTGAAGAGATGTGCCTGGAGCCGGAGGTTCTTTGTCTTTTTAGCTATTTCTTCAATGCTTTTGAAGGCATTCCATGCTGCTCTCTTCCTTCTGTAGCTCAGGTTTTAGGTCATTCATCATGTTGACTTCCGACCTAGGTACATAACTGCTGTATTCAGAGATGATTTTTCCATTGAGAGTGAATGGGACCTTTTGGAACTAATTCAATTTTCATGAACATAGTTTTGCTGACAAAACCTATCTTTCAAATTTGTTGTTTTACTATTGTTTGATAAAAAAGTCGACTTACTTTTTTCAGTACTATAAATTTTTATTTCATTATTTTATTTACTTGGGTCACACCCAGAAATGCTCTGGTGGTGCTGGGGACCATATAGGATGCCGTGGGGGACTCCCCCCCCAAACCCAGGCCGTACACAGGCCAAATATGCAAGACAAAGCACCTATCTGCTGGGCTATCGCTCCAGCCCCCATTTTTTAGCATTAATTCAATTATTAAAGTAATACATTAAATAAATTGAGAGTTAAATGAAATTATAAAATAAATGGCTTGTCAGAAAATTTAGAATATTTACCATGGACACCTTTAATAGGAGAATAAATATCATGCTACTGAGGGTCCAAACAAGTCATATGAAATACAGAAAGATATAATAAC
>JAJIBD010026233.1:0-94770 GCA_021461705.1 Cryptotis parvus
TTTACAGAGAAGTAACAATGTGAAACTGTGAAATCAGGGTCCAGTCCACACTCATGTGCCCTGAGTCTCTTCTGTTTACCTTTAATGAGTTTCTGATTTTAGAAATTGAGCTTGCTTTCCATTTTTTCACTATTTTGACAATTTTTTAAATTTTCATTATACCACTGTGAGATATAAAATTACAAAAATGTTCATAATTGGGTTTCCATCATAGTGTTCCAGCACCCAGCCCTCCACTGTCGGGGGATGCCGCTGGGGTCCCCAATAGTGCCGGGAAGCGAGTTCCCTTCTACCTCCGAGGCCGGCAGGGAATGGATGGAGACTCAGGAATCCAGTGCAGTTTTTAAAAGGGTTTACTTATCACAGGTTCAGGCGCCTACAAGTCAGCAATAGGAAAAACCTTGTGCTTAGGATTCTTGGCTGAGAACCCCAGCCATGTGTAGGCCAAGATGGCGGCCACCACGTGTTAAGGCCCTGTAAAGAGGGAGACAAAGACAAGACTCCCAAGAAGGGTGCGCGCTCACAAAGAGAGAGCCCCCAAGAGAGAGCCCCCAAAAGAGAGGAAGCAGCCTATTTTTATACCCCTGCAACTCAGACCTCCCACTATTATGGGAAGCAGGGAGGGTCAAATGCCCTCAGGTAATTTCTCCCAGCACCTCACCTAGGCCCTTTAGTATGCTAATGTTTTGAGCCAAGATCTGCCTGGAAATGCCTTTATAGGGTAAAGAAGGGGTTTCTGAGATGGCATGTCTCTGTACCAAAGACTAATACTAATGCCAGTTAAATATTTCTCCAAGCCTTCACAAGTCTCATCTACCTCATGGTAGTTTTGTGTTCTAGTTGCCTTTGAGTTATCAGGGAGCCATGCTTGCTTGCTTGAAGGCAAACAGCATTTCTCTCTGGTCTAATTACTTAGAGATCCAACGTGGTCAGGCAAATATGCTGGCAATATCTATCTAGTCCCACGATGATCGTGGTAGCATGAGAGAATATTTATACCAGCCAGTACATTGTACATGGTCAGATAAACTGCCACATTTAGACTACCCCCTATCTATGAAGTGACCTGCAGGGAAGCAATCCAGGGCAGATGCAGCGACTCTTAGAGGGGTCCTGCAACACACCAGTGCCATTCCGACCACCAGTGTCCCCGCACTCCCTCCCACCCACCTCTAGCCTGCCCCTATTGCAGATACCTTTTCTTTTTCTCTTTCTCTCTCTCTTATACATTGTGGCTTGCTCTACAGATATTTAGGTTTATGATATAAGTCTGTATTTTCCATGGTGAGTTCTAGTGTGACTGACACTACCCATTCGCTAGTTTGTTACAACTACAGTGGCCATTACAGGGTATCAGTGCGCAAGATCCTGGGAAAGATCTGGTCCTAAACGCCATTATTATCTCAGCCTGTCGTGACCGCAGAGTGGCCGCAGGCCAGCACAGCTGTGGATCTGGTCTGTCTCTTGTCCGGCTTTGCTGATTGGGATGGGTGCAGGCCGTTGGCTGTGCCTGCGGGACATGGAGTTGGGGGGGGCCCTGATCCCGCTGCTTGGTCTGCCAGCTCAACCACCTCCCACACGTCTGCTGACCCTAGGCGCTGTGGTGGACTCGGCCAGGGCCTGAGCCACTGACCGCCTCCATTGCTCCATGTGGCCACTCCATGTGGGCCGAGCGGCGCGGCTGTGGTCTGGTCCGTCTCTTGTCCGCCTTTGCTGTCTGTGATCTATTTTGACAATTTCTGTTCAATGAAGTATTTTTAAACATATTTAGAATCACTTCCCCCCTTTCGCTGCTTCATGGGCTGCTTCGTAGGCAGGAGCCGTAGCTGTTGTGAATCTGGTCATTCTCCCGGGTTACTGATCAGTCCTGGCTGCTTGCAGATGATGTCTGTGAGGCTTGTGGTCACACCTGCTGGGTCATTGGAGATGGTAGGGCTGAGGGGGATCCCACTCCAAGCCTGACTGGTGGTCCCATAGCAACCGTGTGCTTGTTGATCCTAGAAGCAATGATGAAACTGGCCAGGAAGGAACCAGTTTCCCCCTCTCTTTGCTTCCTGGGCAGCTCTCTGCAAGCAGGAGCTGAAGCAGAGGAGCATCCAGAAATTCTCCCAGGATGCTAATAAGTCTTGAGTCTTGTTTGTAGATGATGTCATTGGTTGTAATGATGCCATAGCTTATGCTAATAAGTCTTGAGTCTTGGTTGTAAATGATGTCTGCAAGGTTCATAGTCATACTCACTGGGTCATTGGATGGGGAGGGGTGGGGCCTCAATCCCCACTCCAAGCCCAACTGGTGTGCCCACCGCAACTGATGTGTTTGCTGGCCCTACAGGCGATAGTGAAGCTGGCCTGGGATGGAGCCAGCGTCCCTCTCTTTGCTTCCTGAGCTGCTCTCCACAGGCAGGACCTGCAGCAGCTGTGCATCTGGTCATTGTCCCAGGTTACTGAGCACTCCTGGTTCCTGTCTGTGAGGCTCGTAGTCACGCCCCCTGGGTGGTTGGAGGTGGGGTGCCGAGGGAGGGGGTCCTCCGTGCCCACAGCAACCCTCATGTTTGCTGGTCCTAGAAGCAATAATGAAGCTGGGTATAGAATCACTGTTTTTAAACTGTATCCCAAACACCCTAAGTGCCCGAGAACAGAGGACTGGCTAAAGAAACTGGTACATCTACGATGGAATACTATGCAGCTGTCAGAAAAGATAAAATTGTGAATGGATGCACATGGATGGGCATGGAGACTATCATGCTGAGTGAAATTAGTCAGAAGGAAAAGGACAGGTATAAAATGACCGCATTCATTAATGGGATATAAATAGATACCAGTGTTTTACTGAGTGTGGGCAATGGTAATGGCAGACTAGAACTCACCATTGAATATACACAAAGAGACTTACAGGATAAACCCTAAATGTCTGCAGTGCTAGCCGCAATGTGTAAAAAGAAGGGGGAGAGAGATGCAGAGACAGAGAGAGAGAGAGAGAGAGAGAGAGAGACAGAGAGAGAAAGAGAGGAAAAGGGGTGGTATCTGCTACTGAGGCAGCCTGGGGGTGGGGCGGGAGGGGGTGTGGGTATACCGGTGGTGGTGATGGGGCACTGGTGGGATGGGTGCTGGATACTGTATTACCAAGAACCAATTATGAACACCTTTGTAGCTGTATGTTTCACTGTGGTATAGTAAAAAATTTAAAAAAAAATAAACTGTATCCCAATAGGTTACTTAGAAGATCAGAGACTATTTTCAGTGCCTTCTTATATAGCTATTTTTATTTTCAAGGTTTAAACATTAATGTGTAACATTTTTAATCTCATGAATTGATATCCTTGAGCTTGTAGGTTAATTGTATTACTGTGCCCTCATTCCATACTATATTGACAATTCTTTTTTTTTTGGGGGGGTCACACCGGCAGTACTCAGGGGTGAGTCCTGGCTCTGCACTCAGGAATTACTTGGGGGACCACATGCAGTCGAACCTGGGTTGGCCACATGCAAGGCAAACACCCTACCCACTGTGCTGTCACTCAAGCCCCACAGTATTGACAATTCTTGTGCAAGTTCCAGTTTGCCATTTAGCATATCATGTTATTCTTTTTTTTTTTTTTTGGCTTTTTGGGTCACACCTGGCGATGCTCAGGGGTTACTCCTGGCTCTGCACTCAGGAATTACTCCTGGCGGTGCTCGGGGACCATATGGGATGCGGGATTGAACCCGGGCCAGCATGGGCCGGCCACTTGAAAGGCAAATGCCCTACCCACTGTGCTATCACTCTGGCCCCGGCCCCTATCATGCTATTCTTAAGGATTAAAATACTAAGTGGTCAATAATATCTCTTTAATTTTTTCTGGTGTATTTAGGGAATGCCTTATTGAGTATATCATAGCATCCTGATTTATAACCATGTGACTGTAACTGTCTCTTGGCTATCCTTGTGATAATCTTGAGGGGGTAGAGAAGAAGGGCTAGAGATTGCAATGATCAGCTGCTGCTTCTATAGCATTCCTTATTTATTTATGATTATTTATTTAATTTTAGTACACCACGGTGAGAGAGGAACGATTACAACCTGTTCATGATGGGCTTCAGTCATGCAGGGTTTGATCACACATCCCTTCACCAGTATACATTTCCCACCACCAATGTCCCCAGATTCTCCCTCCCCAGCCGGCCTCTATAGCAGGCATTCTTCATCCTCCTCCTCCTCCTCCTCTCCTCCCTCCCCCTCCCCTCCTCCCCCTCTTTCTCCTCCTCTCCCTCCCTGCTCCCTCTCCCCTTCCTTCTTCCCAACTCTTACAGACTGTGGCTTGCAGTACATACATTTAGGGGTTATCATGTACATCTTTTTGCCTACACTAGTCCCTTCTCAATCTTACCTAACTTCAGACTCCCACACACTTGTGGAGTCCGACTACTGACAAGTAGGACTTCCTTATTATGTTGAATATTAAATGCATTTATTTTATTTATTTATTTATTTATTTATCTATTTCTCTATTTATTTCTCTATTTATCTCTCTATATTATTTTTATTTATTTGCTTTTGGGCCACACCGGCGATGCTCAGGGGTTACTCCTGGCTCTGCACTCAGGATTACTCCTGGCGTTGCTCGGGGACCATATGGGATGCCGGGATCGAACCCAGGCCGCACAGGCCGCCGCGGCAAGGCAAACGCCCTACCCGCTGGGCTACGCCTCGCCCCAATGCATTTATTTTAAAATGTTCCTTTTTTATCCTTTATTTTTCTGATGTTTTTGATGATGCCCCATTATTTATATTGTACCTTCATTTTTTTGTGTGTGTTTTTTTGGGTCACACCTGGCGGTGCTCAGGAATTGCTCCGAGGATGGGAGGATGGGATGCTGGGGATCAAACCAGGTCAGCCGTGTGCAAAGCAAATGCCCTACCCGCTAAGCTCTCCCTCGGCCCCCGAGTACCTTCATTTTTAAGTTGGGGTACTTATTTGTTACTGATAGTATCTTACAAAATTTCTTTGAAAGCAATATAAACAGGCTATAACTCTTTTTCCATTAGATTCGGACTCACGATATGATCTAAAATGTATGTACCCTGATCCTCCAAGAGATTGCCGCACTCTAGGATACAGCAGCAAGCCTTGCTGGAGAGAGCAGCAGAGGAGGCTGAACAGAATGAGGATTCAGGAAGATGCTAACAGTAAGAAATAATATCAGCGGTTCAGATGTTATTTATCAGTTTAGTTTTCTCTTCTTGCTTGCTGTTACCCTCCTTTGTGTTTTTAAACTGAGACAGGGTCCCTTAACTGGCAACCTAATACCCATCGTTTTGGTGTAGAGGCCTTGAAATGTGCCAAAGGGCTCTGAGCAGTGTAGCTGGGTCATGTATCTGAGAGGGACCTAGTTACACCCTGTAGCCCAAAGGAGTAAGGACCTTCAGTAGGTCAGGTGATGACCTGTATCAGGAATAAGAACTAAAGGCAGGACCTTTGGGGAAGCATGTTCATACCTATGGGGAATTCCCCTTATTGTGTCTTCATGTATTTAAGTTTGATATTAAATATAAAATATCAGACTGGACTTATAGATTCTTAGATACTAGCCTGTCACTGTACCATGAGCACAGGTGGTAGCCTGTGTCTAGGGGTATGATGATAATGGTGTAGCTGCTGTTCTCGGGAGTTTGATTACTGGGGAAGTTAGATGCGAAGTAGGCGTAAGAGGAATGAGTAAGCAAGGGCAGCTCTAGGGTCTGAAGAACAACATGGAACTGAGAGAGCGTTTAGAAGGGCACCTGGAACTAGTTGCCTCCAAGAGCAGAGATGGGTTCTCCTGACCTGGGTGTGCTGTACCGCCCTTATTATTTCACCAATTTTGCTGCCTTTAGAACATTAAGAATTGCTGTGGATAATACAGAAAATAGTTGTTACATAATAAGAAAAGGAGAAACTGCAACCTGCTTGTACCTCAGTTCTTGGGATTTCCTCTCAACAGTGTTCTGAGGGTCAGAGAGTGGCAGGTTTGAGCCCAGGCCTCCTGCACTGCAGCAAAGCACATTCAGAAGCCCTTTGCGCCATCTCTTGGCCCTCTACTAGCTAGAGGTTGGTTTGAGGACACACCTGGTGGTGCACAGGCTGCCCCTGGTTCTTCGCTCATGCCCCTCTGGCATCGCTTGGGAACTTTATATGGTACCATGAATCCGAGTCAGTGTTGCTTACATGCAAGGCAGCCTTCAGTACTATCTCTGGTCTGCCCTACAGAAAATGACGAATCTTTTTTTGAGTATTTGAGGTCAGGTGTAAGTTGAGTTAGATCACAGGTCAAGACGGATCACCATCATTTTTACAAGGGTCTCATAGATCACCCTCAAATAGTAGAATAATCCACAGGCTATGATAAATCGTAGGGAGGGAAGAGAAGTAAATGTATTTATAAACCTTAATACCTGTTTTGATGGGATTTTTCTTTCATTATTCAAGGGATCATTGCTGTGATCTTGCTCATTTAGGTGGAATAGCCCAAAATTTGTGTGGAGGTGCATAACGATACATTTTGGTAGTGAGTAGCACAGCAACCACCTCTCAACTTCCAGCAACACTATGACAACTTAATTTATTAATAAGATTTCGAGTTTAGGGACTGGAATGATAGCCTAGAGTGTAGGGGCGCTTGCTTTGCATGCAGCTGAACCAGGTTTTACCCTTACCATCATTGGTACCCCAGGCCCCATCAGGAGTGATCCCTGAGTGCAGAGCCGGGAACCCTAACACATCTGGGCATCGTTAAAAAAAAAAAAAAAAACCAAACCAAACAAAGAAAGATTTAAAGTTTTAATTGTGAAACAATAAAAGATGTGGCTATGGGGCCGGAGCGATAGCCCAGCGGGTAGGGCATTAGCCTTGCATGCGGGCCAGCCCATGCCGGCCTGGGTTTGATCCCTGGCATCCCATATGGTCCCCGAGCACCGCTAGGAGTAATTCCTGAGTGCAGAGCCAGGAGAAACCCCTGAGCATTGCTGGGTGTGACCCAAAAAAGGCAAAAAAAAAAAAAAAAAAAAAGTGTGGCTATAAGCTGTTCAAAGCTTTCCAGAGACAGAATCTGAAAGGACAGAGTTCACTATCCTGAGGAACACAGGACGGCTGAGTAAAGGGGCACTTGTTCAGAATCTTGCCTGTGGAGCCAGGAGCTGAGAACTTAGCTGCTTTATTTCTCTGTAAGGGAGCCCCCTTTCAGTACCACTCAGAAACTTTCTATATAGTGTACAAATATGAGAAGGTAATAGAGATTTCTGCAGTACTTTCTTTTTTCTCTATCAGTTCATATTGGTTTATTTTTTTGTATTCAGTAATATGAATTTTATCCAACTAAAATAGATGTTCTATATTTATTAATAGGAAAACAGTGTCTCTAAAAGTATTCTTAAGTTGATAGTTGAAAATATAATAGCGATACAGTCACAAAAGAAAGGTACTCTAAAATGTATTCTTCAGTAACTTTTTTCGTTGTCCATTGACTACAGTTTACTTGGGTGCTGTACCAGGTGCTAAAGCAAGAGATCACAGCATGGTAAGAAATTACAGTTTTTCAAGTTAGTTTTTTGGGGATAGAAATTTTTAGGACTGCGATAACTTACACCAGTTTTGAATTTTTCAGCAATATTTATCTTGTCTCTTCAGCATAGTGGGTGCTGGAGATGTGTATAATGTGCAAAGCATACTGTAATGCTTAAGGTGAGTAGGGCTCGGCTGTTGGAGTTCATGTTTCGGCATTACCTGATTTCACCTGGTGGTGTCCAAAGACTCCTCCCAGCTCTATGCTCCAGGGTCAGGCAGTGGGGCTTGGAATAGGACTAGGGATAGGACTAGGGATAGGATACTATTCCCTAGTATAGGACTAGGGAATCAAACCAGATTTGGCTGAGTGCAACATGTGCGAGATGCACCTGACAGCTCCAGCCCCAAAGGCGTCCCTCTCAGTCGGGAAGGTGACGTCTGCAAGACTGAAAAAAGGCAGGAGCCACTTTCACCTCCCGAATATTTACTTTGGGGAGAGAGCTCAAGTGCGAGAGCAGATGGCTAACGTGTGAAGCTTTGAGTTTGAGCGCCAATTTACATGGAAACATTACTGGCGCCCACTCGAGCAAATCGATGAATAACAGGATAGCAAGTGATCAGGTGATTACATGTCTCTTACCCCCAACCCAGCTTATTGGATGTGTTCCCTGTGACCCATGAGCACCACCAGGGCGGCCCCCATAAACAGCACACAAAGTAATTTGTTATTGAACAAATACTGTAAAGCAGGTACTGTGCTTGCCCTCTGCAGCTTCCGTTTGTGAGGGAGAGAGGGGATTGAAGAGGCTAGGGAGAGAAGTATAGACCTTACTGAATAGGTGGCATTCAAATAAAGATAGCAGAGAGGTGGAGATGAGAGTGTACTTTAAGGCTTACTGAGTGAATGAATTCGGCAGCGGTGTGAAGACTCAGGATTTAACTGGGTTTGTTGCTGCATGTATTATTATATTTTCATCAGCAATCTAGCCTTCAGCCACAAGGGGATGGAGGGAGGAGCTAGGGCGTAAAGAGCTTGGCTTGTTTGAGTCTCTAGTCTTAATCTGAATGCAATACAGGGTAGCGTGGCCAGTCCTACATCCTGCCCATACTCCTGCTGGTTTGAGATCAGTGTGGTGACTTCTGCTTCTTAATTAGCATTTTTTCCACGTTTCTTTTAGCTCAGAGATGACAATGATTTCTTGAAAAATTCTTTATTAGAATCCGATAGTGCTTTTATTGGTGAGTATATTTATTTTGATAATCTTTCAAGTACTTTATTCATTGTTACAAGATTATTTACTATATTCTTTGTTGCATAGTGATTAAATAAAATATTGTGTTTTACTCTCTGAATAACATATATGACTTAAAACCAGAATAACTAAAGGGAATTTAAGAAGTATAGGAAATGTTTATTCAAAAACCAGCATGTGTTTTTATAACACCTTCATTTAAAATAGCCAAAAAATTAGAACTAGTTCAGATATATTGCAATATGGGAATAGTTATATTGTAGTACATCTCTAACCATGGAATATTCTAGGCATTAAAAAACAAATTTTTGATACATGAAATAATGTGAATGACTTCAATAATGAAGTATTATTGAACAAAAGAGACCCCCGTTTCCAAAATTTACACATCGGATGATTCCATTTATGGAGCAATTTGAAATGATAAATTTGTTTAGTAGCTACTAGAATGAGGGACAGGGACTTGAGGGGGAGGGAGAACAGTGTACGGTGCAAGAAGGGAGACATTAGGTATTCTTGTGGCTTTCGGAACAGGTTTTAATCCTGATGGCAGTGGGGAGTTAGGGGTGTTGATTATTCGAGATAAACAAGCAACAAAATAATGTAGACTTTGATACATGCAAGCACCCAAGTGAATACAAGTAATGCTAGGGAAATTTGTAAAACATCCTTGTAGATCAGTACCCTCTGGAATGCGATTGTTGAGCCTGCTTTGCAGAATGTTGCCATTAGATAAAATGTATAGATCTTCTCTTGTCCTGTTTTTGGGCCATGCTCAGGATTGCTCCTGGCCGTGCTGGGGACCATATGGGATGCCAGGGATCGAACCTGCATTGACTTTCTACCAGGAAAACACCCGGCCTGCTGTCTCTTCTTCCATTCCCCTTCACTGTTTCTTTCCTTCTCTTCCTTGTACTCTGGGGCCATCGAAAGTAACCTTTGTGACCCTCTCCCCCAGAGACACTATTTTGGCATATCTCATATCAGACCAGTGTTATGGGGAGCATATTCTAAGCATGGGGACTATAGTTAACACTAATGTGTGTATAATTGAACTCTGCTATGACAGTAGAGCTTTAATATTCTCCAGAACAGCATGATTATGTGAGGTTCATACTTTACCTTAGCACAGGACACATTTTATGGTTTACATTGAAGTAGATGATTCATTGCACACTTTAAGCTTTGACAATGTTGTTTCAAAAGCCCAAACTGACTATATGGAGCAATAGTAAAAAAGAAAGACAAACTATAATTAGCAACCTTCCAGGACTGGTTAATTCTAACTAACACTTACAGGAGAATGAATGATGCCACTTCTTCGTAAGGACTTGCAGGTGGACTTCCTCCTGTGTATCTTCACGAAACAGGGGAAGGACTGCGGACGACATCTGGGTGGTCAGCATTACCTGGATACCAAAAGCAGATTAAAAGCATCATAGGATGGGGCCGGAGCGATAGCACAGTGGGTAGGGCGTTTGCCTTGCACACGGTTGACCAGGGTTCAATTCCCGGCATCCCATATGGTCCCCGAGCGCTGCCGGGAGTATCCTAAGTGTAGAGCCAGGAGTAACCCCTGAGCATTGCCGGGTGTGACCCAAAAAGCAAATAAAATAAAATAAAATAAAATAAAAATAAAAAAATAAGAGCATCATAGGAAAGTGACAGGTTGTATATCTTGTGGACATACATGCTGCAGACATTAAAATGATGTGTTTACTTGCAGAATAAATCCAACAGAGTAGAAAAAGAATTGTATATACCAAAGCCACATAGGATTTATGTCAGGTATACAAAACTGGTTTATATTCATTCATGTTGTCTATTATATTGATAGATTGAGGGGAGAAGTCACTGGTTGTCATTAATTGATGCAGAAAGATGGTCAACAGAAAAGTATAAAGTCTTAGTTTAGCTGAGCAAAAAAGATTTGGGAGTTGGGGACATAACTCAAGGGCTAGAGTCTGCAGTTCGTATGCGGGAGGTCCTGTTTGATCCTCAGCAGCGGTCGGTGCCCTGGGCATTCACCAGGTGCGGTTCTGATCGGGGAGAAGGAGCACTGGTGCTGTTTCAGGTGTCTCTGTCCTCATAGGTGCCTATGGAGAGCGCACCCGCCATTGAAGACGATGCACTGCTGCCTTCCCCACAGCCTCCCTCTGCTAGGGAGCGCAGGCGGAACAAAATGAAGGACCTGGATAGTGTATGTAGGCAATGCCCTTTATTTCCCCCTCTAAGTTTACAGTGCACTCAGACCTGTGCTAAATTGGTGTAGGATTGTACCCAGTGAAGAGTACTTGCTTGTTCCACGAGGTGGACAGAAGTCAGATTCTCAATTAGTGCACCCCAAAGTGGACAATTCTGCCCCTGGGTGAGGCGATTCTGGAACAGTTCAAGGGGTGGTAGTCTCAAGTGCAGTTGGGGGGCAATTTGTATGCGTAAAGAAGATAGGTTCACCTTACAGCGCGTGCATGGCAAATGCCCGATCTACTGTACCATCACTCTGGCTCTAGCCCATTGACTTTGTGGTACTTTTTTCTACTTCAATGACTACATGCAGAAACCCTAAATATATGGCTCAGAATCTGCCCATGGAAATGTTAGTTCCTCATACGAGTTTTCCAAAATACCTGATGAATCAGTGTGACTGAGAGAGGTTCCCTAACTAATTTGGCCTACTATCCCCTTTACCCCTGCCCCTTGAGGTGTTGCAGGTGTGACTGTGGTGCCCGGCTGCGTTGGCAGGTGGCAGACAGGCGACAGGCTTGTCTACACCCCCAGGGCTCTGCCTTGTGGGCTCTGGATGGTTGATGGTCTGACACAGAAAAAGACTGGGCTCCCTGGAATGAACTCAGAGCCACGGCAGAGCCTGGCAAGCTACCTGTGGTGTATTCAATATGCCCAAAACAGTAACAATAACGGACCTCATTCCCAGCGAATGGAGGTGTTACTGGCGCCCACTCGCAAATCTATGAATGGGAAGACAAGTAACAAGTGACCCCCTTTACAGAAAAATGTGCTCCTCCCTGCACCCAGAAATCTTTCTTTAAAATGAGAAAGCTACTTGCACCCAAGGTCACCCCCTCCCACATACATTTTTCCAGTGGCCACCAGGGGCAGTGTCGCTCACTTTGGGGAACACTGGTCAACCTAAACCATGAAAGCTATTTGTTTTGAGTTTTTGCTCTTCAGTTTAAGTCAGTAATTCTTTGAGTTAAGTTTTGTGCTGTTTATTAAGTGTTAGTATAAGTAATATTTCTTTGCTTTTTGGAGATGCTCAGGGGTTACTTCTGGCTCTGTACACAGGAATTACAGTTGGCAGTGCTCTGGGACCATATGGCTGCTGGGGATCTAACCAGGTTGGCTGCGTGCAAGGCAAATGCCTGACTGTTATTGCTCCAGCCCCTACAGATCCATTTTCACTTTTTTTGGCTTGTGTTTTAGGGCTATACTTGTAAGTGCTCAGGGCTTACTCTTGGCTCTGCACTCAGGGATCACTCCTGGTGGAGTTTGGGGAACTGGGGATGGGGTGCTGGGGATTGAACCCAGGTTAGGTGGGTTCTAATCAAGCACTTTAACTGCTATGCTATACTCTTAGGCCTTGTTGATACATCTATATGGGCAAAAACAATTTTGATTTGCTCATTTTTGGTAATGATCATTTTGATGCTTTGTGTTTAACTATAGGATAACAGTCGTTCTGAAGTACCACCAGATAAACTCTCTTTAAAATCTATATCCAGTGTAAGTATTGATCGACTGAGAACAAGAAATGAGGAACGAATGCAAAGATTGAACGAACTTCAGAATAAGACTATTAATACAGGTAAAGGGCCAGTAAATGCGCATAGAAATTGTTAAGATCTTTAAAATCTGCTTCTCTGTTAAGTTTGTAACCGTTGGGGAAAAGATGGAAGCAGTTCTGAAATCTTTTGGATTGGAGGGCTACACAGCATAAGCTTGGAGCCTGGGCTGACTTTGCACCAGGCTTGGTACTGCAGTGCTTAGAGGGTTGGAATCAGGCAGCTTTTGCTTATCACATGCATTGACTTCACTTTCATCAGGGTAATGTGTCCGCACTTTGCTTGCTTAACTGCGACATGAGAGAAATCACTTTTCTGTAGCACCAGGGAAATTTACCTTTATTTTACTTGGCTTTCCTACCATGGACAAAACAGAGCTTCCGGCTAAATCAAGCTCAGCGCTTCGTGGGTTTGCTGCTGCAGGGGCTTGCTTGGTGCCGGCTGCTAAGTGAACCCTCACGCAGCGAGTGCCTCTGCTCTCTCTGTGCCACCTTTTTGCTCTGGGTCATACCCGGCAGTGTTCAGGACTTCCCCTTGCTCTGAGCTCCGGGATCACTTCTGGTAGTATTCAGGGGACCTATTTGATGCTGACCCATGGGACCTGGGTCAGCAGTAATGCAAGGCAAAGTGCCCCTGCCCTATGTACTACTCTCCATCTGTCACGTTAGTTAATCATGGAGGTCATGGGACAGTTTTATAGAGATTAAGCTCCCTTGTATAATCAGTTTTAGGTATAAATGGTAGAGTGATCTATTTGGACAATTCTTTTAATATATGAACATGATAATGCTGGTTTGCATTAAACTACAATTGGTGAGATCATGATAAGCTGATTAAATATTTAGAAATGTGAAATATTTTTGTTTTAATAAAATGCACTTAAAAAAGACTATACTGAAATTGCCAGTTGGGGTTTTTGTTGTTTTATCTTTTGGTTTTTGAGCCACCTGGCTATGCTCAGGATTGCTCCTTGCTCTGTGCTGAAGGGTCACCTGTGGTGCGGCTCGGAATGTAAGATACTGGGTTTCATCAGGATCGGTGACAAGCAAGTCACCTTAACCCCTGTGCTGGATCTCTGGCACCGAAAATTGCTTTTCAATTTTAGAACTAGTAAGATGAATATCTTGTACATGGATATACTTTTTTGTTTTGTTTTTGGGCCATACCTGGCAGTGCTCAGGGGACCATATGGAATCCCAGGGATTGAACCCGAGTTGGATGCATGCAAGGCAAGTGATCTATCTGCGGTATTTTCGCTCCAGGCCCTGTATTTAAAAGTAGAAAATTTTAAGAATCTTTTTTCAGACGGTTTTCTGCCTTTTACACTTTTTTTTTTCCTTTTGGGTCACACCCCGTGGCGCTCAGGGGTTACTTCCTGGCTCTTTGCTCAGGAATTACTCCTGGCGGTGCTCGGGACCATATGGGATGCCGGGGATCGAACCCGGTTTGGCCGCGTGCAAGGCAAATGCCTTACCCGCTGGGCTATCGCTCTGACCCCACACCTTTTTTTTTTTTAAAGAAAAACATCGTTTCACACAGAAGCTTTTTTGGTATGGTGTGGATTGATTCTCATTAAATTGATTGCATTTAACCCTTTGCTGGGTTAATCCACCACAGACCAAGAGCATATTTAAAACGTTACAACACAGGGGCGGGCGATGCCCAGCGGGGCGTTGCCTCGCTGCCGCCGGGTTCGATCCCGGCGCCTATGGTCCCCGCGCCGCCAGGAGTGATTCCTGAGGCGGCCAGGAGTAACCCCTAGCATTGCGTGTGACCCAAAAACAAAAAAAAAAAAAAAACGTTACAACACAGGATAAAAAAGACGGATTTTCCTATTGTATTTCATAGTAAAATACGATACAGAAATTGAATGTGATTGGATCAGTTAAAGAAAAAAAACAAATTACAAACAAATCATAAAGCCACCTCTCTGCGGAATAAATAGTCTGTGAGACAGTTACTTTGGCCTTCATCTAGTGCTTCTTCCCTATGAGTTAATTTTTCTTAGAGCGGTATTTATATAGGTTGGAGTTTGTGGGTTTTTTTTCCTTTCAGTTTTTGGGCCACACCTGGTGCTGCTCAGAAGACCATATAGATGCCGAGGCTCAAACCTGGGTAGGCTGTATGCAAGTCGAACATCTGCTTTCACTCCTCCTCCAGCCACCCTAGGTTGGGAGTACTTTTCAGACCTTGCTGATCCTTTGCTACAGAAGTATATTGCGGTGCCATCTTTTTTCCCCCTCATTAAAATAACCCTCTTCCCCAGGTCACTTTCCTCTTTAACATGAGGCATTTGGAACAAATATTAAAGCATTCGAGGAGAAATACAGGGTTGAAATGAGTTAGGTTGGACTATCTCTATCATCTGCCTCTCACCTGTGTCACCGAAGTTAGGCCTCTTGCTTCCTTTTAGATGATGAGAGTTCAGCGGACCCTGATGACATCATAAAGCGAGCAGGCGATGATGGCTCGAACTCTGTAGCGACTGAGCCCTGGCTCCGCCCTGGCACCTCAGAAACGCTGAGAAGGTTCATGGCAGAACAGCTGAACCAGGAGCAGCAGCAGGCTCCTGGAAAGCCAGGCACTTTCAGTTGGCAGGGCCTGTCCACAGCTCATGGTTAAAGTGAATCTACTGGACACAGCGGTGCCTTGACAGTGGGGAAAGAACATTAAATTCCAATGCTTCATATATGTGCTACCTTTGACCTCTACCTGGAGGTTTCTTGTTTCATCTGTATAATGTTTATCCATGATGATGTGTATATATAAAGGCCATGTTTATTAATTTATATAATGTACAACTGTTATAGAATTATTTTTGCACAATTTTGTGATAAATTAGGGTGGTAATAAATTCTTGCAATCAACGGCCATATGTGCATTATTTTAAATTCTGCTTGTCAATAAAATAAGGTGAATAAAACAAGTGTCTTAACAGTACTGTAAAACCAGAATATCCTGTTACATGTACATTTGCTACTATCTCTATTCAGAGTAATTAATTTAGTAAATATGTATATTTATTGTAGCTGTGACTATTCTAGTTGCTATGTAATGGGAATCAAATGTGCTAGTTATTTATAGCCACTGATTCAATATAATGTGAAATAATTGATTTTATTCTAAGAGCCATGCACCAAATGTTATATCTTTCTGCCTCTACTTTTGTGCCAAAGGCATTGTCTTACGTTTACCAAGTAATTTATATGATTTACCTATTTCCTGATAGAAATAAATTATTTTTATTACCTCTGTGGATTTATTCTCTTAACTGTTAATGAGGTGTCTGGACCAAGCTGAGGAACAGCAGGAACACCATGGATGGAGTCTTTGCTTCTCTGCTCTGAATGAGCGGTTTTTCTACTTAGCCAATAAAAGGATTAATCCAAATTCGGGGGGATACTGGTTTCTTACATGTTTTCACTGGCAATAAATGGCAGACAAAAAATCAGGCAGACTTACCTCAAGAAGTTTGTGATACTTTATTGCAGGGAGAGGGGTGGTGGTGTATTCCTCCCACATCTAGCGGTGCTCAGCAGTGACCCCTGGTGGTTCTTGGGGTAATGCAGTGCCAGGGATGGAAATAGGATCAGCCATATGCATGAGCCTAACCACCGGTGCTATTTCTCTGACCCTATTTATGATTCGGGAACTGAGGCAGAGGCCCACACCTGACCTGGGTTGTATATGCTGCCAGGATTGGAAGCAAGTGCTTTAACCTCTACAACCAGCAGCTCAATTTCTGATGTTGTAGAAAGTCCAGTGATGGAGTCAGAGCTATAGTACAGCAGGTAGGGAGTTGAATACCCAGCACCCCTTATATGGGTCCCTGAGCCTGCCAGGAGTGATTCCTGAGCACTCTCAGGTGTGGCCCAAACACAATGTCCAGTTTCATCCAAATTTCATACTCAAATTGTTTTCACTGTATAGAGTTTTACCTTTATCCAAAAATGTTGAACTCTGTCTCTTTTTAGGGAAAGTCTGATACTGTACCATAAAATAAGCAACCAGGTCATCACTCAAGCTGCTCAGGTTGAAAGGTCACGGTGGCTCCCTGCTGGAAGTATCCGACGGCTTGACAGGGCTACGTCTAGCCCATGGGTAATAAATACAGTGCATTTTACATGTGTTGTTCAGTAAGTAACTGCTCATTGTCTAAGACAAAGACTCAACACTCTGGGCTTTAACCCAAATGCGAAAAGAAATTTTCTTGACCTGTTCCCTTCTTTGAAATGCTACATACATTAGAACACAACATGAACCAACTCCTAGGACACAGAATGTTCGCTGCAAAGCTCAGCATTCACATAGCATAACCTTTTTTGGGTTATTACTAAATATACAATGTAGCTATTAGTATCCTATGAGAGAAAAGTGAGGAGAAATAGATGCTGAGAAGCTGGAGAGAAAGAACAAAGAAATTTATGGTTCTGGTTTAAAAATGAAACAAAACATGGGGCTGTGGATTATACAGGTTTTGATTGCACTGATGAAATAATTCAAAAACTTTATTGACCTATAACCTGATTAGAATATGCCAGATGAGAATCAATATTGTACAGAAAGTTGTACAGAATTTTTTACATAAAAAACTTTACATCTGTACCATATACATTTTATCCATCTGAAAAAATTTTCTACATCCACTGTTAATACGGAATGCTTGACATCTTGTCTTTTTTTAAACCATCAGAGCACAATTCACAGTATGAATACATTTCCAGTATATCTAACCTCCTCAAACCATGCCAGGATTGTTATTTTAATATATTCAACATTAAATTCTGTACATAAGAGTAAAATCTACATCAAGCCCCACCACCAAAAAAAAAAAAAAAAAGAAAAGAAATTGACAGCAACCTAGATTCATTTTGCAGTGATTCAAGTTTCGGTCCATGAAGGATCATTCTATTTAATGGCTCATCTGTAGAAGCCCTAAGAGAAGTATATTACAGGTAGTTATGTCAGAAGGGATATTTTCTAGCTTTTTTTGGTTGTTGATCATGACAAGTGTCATCCACAACAGCTTCGGGCATGTTAAACCCTCAAAATTGCCACATCCACCCCCTCCCATCCCCCAAAAAAAACCCACAATTTTTTTTTAAAAAAGGTTAACATAAAATGTTTAGTGCATGACAAAATATTATAGGTATTTAGCAAGTGAATAAGAAAATAAAGAAATGAAAAGTTTTAAGGTTTTTATGATCCAGACCTGCATCTTTGTACATTTTCCACAGAAGGATGATTACCAGTATCTCAGATTGCCTGAGTGTGCAAAACTCTTCAGAATAAGAATACCATAGTTGCTAAATATCTTTTACCATGAACAATAATTTCTTTTCTCCCACCCCCAATTAAAAACATTTTATCCTTCAAAATACAGCTCTCCTGAGTTGTTGTACTTGCAGAAATTCAAATCTTAAATCTATAGTTCTTTGGGTAAATTTCACTTCCACACCTACCAAAAATATCTGGGCGCCCCTGCAGCCGAGGATAGGAAAGAACATGTGAGCTAAGTTGACTTTGGATGGACACAGGCTCTTTGCTCAACATGAGCCCAACATGGCAAAACAGAATCCATCAGATTATTAAAATGGACTGGAGCACTGCAAGTCTGAGTTCAAGTTCTAAGCATCTTTACCAGTCACCCTCAGAGACTGCAATTCAGAGAAACCATTTTTTTAGGTAGGAAACCTCAGCTCCAGGGTCCTTTGAAAGAGCAGAGGGATGTAACGCCAACAGAAGAAGATACCATCATTGCTTGTTTACTCCAAGGTCCTGTTCAGGTGGTTGTGATATCTGAAAAACTACTCCAATTGCAGAAAAAATCTTCTAAGAACAGCACGAAGTTCAGGAATCAAGTCAAATTGCATAATTTCACATAAGAGAGGGTAGTAGAATGATGCATGAGCTTTAAACTGTGGGGGTGAGGAATGGAAATCTTGTTAGTGTCTGCACTTTGAACTACAAGACCTTATACTGTCTTCACAGTTCAACTACTTGGGGTGCACACGGAAGACAAAAGGGATCTGTACAAAGCCAAGATTATATTTAAACTAAGGATCTAAACATAATCACGAGGGGCAGGGAGCGATAGCACAGAGGGTAGGGCGTTTGCCTTGCACGCGGCTGACCCGGGTTCGATCGCCAGCATCCCATATGGTCCCCTGAGCACTGCCAGGGAGTAATTCCTGAGTGCAGAGCCAGGGAGTAACCCCCCTGACATTGCCAGGTTTGACCCCCAATAAAAATAATCACTAAAAAGCAAAAATATCCACTCAATACATTCAGTTATTTTTGAAAAATATATTCCTTTTTGACAAAGTTTCATGTTATCTTTGTTTTCCCTGGATAATATACAAATAATCCAGAGAAAACAGGGTTGTAAAAGTTATGTACAATATACTAGAGTTACAGGTCTAGTAAATTATACAGAAAACTCATACCTTATATTGCATTATAAAATACAGACTCCAGGCAGATGACATCATTCATACTTTTTTTTTTTTTTTTGCTTTTTTGGGTCACACCCAGCAATGCTCAGGGATTTCTCCTGGCTCTGCACTCAGCAATTACTCCTGGTGATACTCGGGACCATATGGGATGCCAGGGGATCGAACCGGGCTGGCACCGGCTGGCCACAGCAAAGGCAAACGCCCTACCCGCTGGGCTGGCTCCGGCCCCTATACCTTTAGTTAACATGGTATGCACTCTCGGTCTGTGCTCTCGTATCTTAATCAATACTGGTCAGTTTTCTGTTTTCTCTTTTTCAGCTTTCCACATCTGGTTTCTTTTAAAAGGGAAATGCATATTTGTTTTGTTTTAGGACTATACCATGTGGTCAGGCAGGGCTTAGCTTATTCCTGGCTCTGCACCTCAGAATTACTCCTGGTGACCTTGGGGAAACTTTTGGGATAAGGTTAAACCTGGATCAAATAGGTGTAGGGCAAGTGCCCAACCTGCTGACCTGTAGTTCTGGTCCCCTAAAATGCCTTAAAAAATCCCTAAATATGTATTTGTAGCCAAAATCTATATTCCATTTTTATTTCTCTTCACATAACATTCTCAAAGAATTTTTTCTGTCCTATTCACTGGGGCTCTAGTTAAATATGCTAAAGGAATATTTAGCATATCTATCCATCTAGCATACTGATCAACATGCTAAAGAATGGACAAAGACTGACCTACAGGCTGGGGCCTGCCCTCACCGCTGTGGGGGAAGAGCACCTGGACAAGGTCTGAAGATGAGACTGGAGGGATGGAACCCAAGGTTGGAATGGGAGTTTAATATACCCGGGACCTAGTTGCTTGCCAAGGTGCGCTTGGGAATTCTAATTCCTCCTCAGCTGAATGCCTCAGAGAATCACTGATGAGAACAGAGCTGGGTAAGGAAGGAGAACACAGAGAACCAAGAAAGGAGCCAGGTTCAGCCACCTTAGTCCTGCAAAAGGAGGCAACACTACCTGGAGTGAGCATCATCTACCTGGATTCTAGCACTTACTTCTTGAGCACAGGAATACGAAGCAGATAAATACCTCTGACGTGTACAATTCCGTGCGTCTGCCCCACCAGCCAATGGTAAGCACTTGGCCCTGCCCTCCCACACTGTACCACCAGAGGGGCCTGCTAGAAATGCTGGCCTGCCTCTGAGTTTTTGTACTTACCCTATTGTCACTTATCTTTAGAACTTTCGTTAGAAATAAAAGCAGTAAGTTAGTCCAAGCTTCTCGATGGCTTTCGGATGTTAGAGTAAGGAAGTAACTTAGTGCCTCACTGCAGACACTGTAAGAGAAAGGGTTTATAGACTGATATGCTGTGGCAAGCTGGTCCAGCTACTGCAAATGTACAGTTTAGGAAGGAGGTGAATATTTACTCTAAGAGTTCCAACTGTCCACATTTACATGCTTCTTTTTTTTTAATTAGGGGAAAAAACCTAAAGATATTAAAAAGATGCCATTTGCAACTCAGCAGGAACTCGTATTTTCCTGTTTTATAATTTTTATTGAATGCAAAGGCAGTATGAGAGTACTGTATAAACTTGCCTTCAAGAAACATAACGAATCTTCTCTTCATTATTTGTGTGGCTGAAATTTTCTGGGCCTTAATCCTCTCATCAATACAAAGGGCAAATCCAAAAGTTCTCAACCTGTCTCAAAGTTCTCAACATATCCTAACTAATCAGGGGACATTAACTCCTTAAGAAGACACAGAAATACAATGCAAATGTCAGTATTATTTCTGAGTGGTGTTTTATCCTTGGTGTGTATCTGAATTTTGAAAGATACACTTTTAGGAGCTGGAGAGATAGTACAGCGGGTAGGGCACTTGTTTGAGGCCGACCCGGTTCAATCCCTGGCATCCCATATGGTCCCCGAGCACTGCCAGGAGTAGTTCCTGAGTGAAGAGCCAGGAGTAACCATGAGCATCGCGGGTGTGACCCAAAATGCAAAAAAAAAAAAAAAAAAAAAAAAAAGATACACTTTTAATGTCAAGAAGTACATAAGGTAAAGTAGGTAACATGATTAAAAACTCCAAATATTTTTTCCAATAAAATAAAGGCAGGTTTCCACTTTCAAAAATGATTATGAAAACAGTATCCACAAGGCTGGAGCAATAGGACACTGGGTAACATGGTTCTCCGAGTCCTGCTAGGAGTGACTCCTTGTTCAGAGACAGGAGCAAGCCCCGACCACTGCCAGGTGTGGCCCCAAATCTACAGGGGGGAAAAGAGCCATGCAGAAAAAAAACTCCAAGACTATACAACGGGTTTTAAATTGTAAGAGACAAAACCTTCTCTTTAGGCTGGAGAGAGTACAACAGACAGGGTGTTTGGGTTTTGTTCCCAGCACCCCAAATGGTCCCCGAGTCCTGCCAGGAGTGAACCCTGGGCACAGATCCAGGAGTAAGCCCTATGCACCACTGAGTGTGAGCCCAAAACAACAACAACAAACAAGCAAACATATAAAAAGCCAAACCAAACAAAACCTTTTCTTTTTCCATCAGTAACAGCAGACGTGAGCGATCACTATGGGAGCCACTGAAAGCAGGTTTCTGTGCAACTAGATCTGCAGCACCTTCACAGGCCCGCTTTATCAGCAGGTCCTTTCTCCCCCCAGGAGGTGGGCACGGAATCTGTCCACATGCAAACAGGGTCCCTTTCCTGCACGAGTCAAGGCAGACACTCAGCCAAGAGTCTTACTTTAAGAGCCTCTGCTGGACCTCCTCCCAGGCACTGGCCCGGCTCTCATCCACGCACATCCGGAAGAGGATGCGCAGCCCACAGGCCAAGCTGCTTGTCTCCTGCTTCAGGAGGTTGGGTTTGGATTTGCCTTTGAAGCCTGCAGAAAGGGGAAGTTTCAGTTATAAACTGATCTCCACAAGACGCTTCAACGTCTTTCACAGGGGGCAAGCAGCACGGAGCACAGTTGCCTCTGCTTTGTAAGAGAAGCTTCCCTTTGCCAAACTGCCTGGCACCGAGCCCTGAGGCCAAAGCGGGTCTCCAGGTGACTTCTGTATCTCAAGTTTTCTCCCCTTCAAGCTGGGAACAAGAAACAGAACACAGAAGTGCCCGACACCCACCTCATAGCGTCAAGGCCACAAACGCCAGCACCTCTGCTGCACTGTTCTGTTACTGCTCACTCACTATCTCATAATTTTTTAAAAAATGTAAAGTTATTGCTATAAAGTTTGTTTTTGATGTAAACGTTCTACTTTGTGTTAAACAAAACTTAACTCCACTTCCATATTCACTTCCATTCAGAAGCACAGACTCCCAGATCAGAAAGAGCTCAGGGGCCAGAGTGATAGCACTGTGAGTCGGGCACTTCTGCCTTGCACGCAGCGACCTGGATTTAATTCCCGCACCCTGAGCCCCACCAGGAATGATCCCTAAGCAGAGAACCAGGAGTAAGTCCTAAGTACTGCTGGGGTAACCCCCTTCCCCACCAAGGAAAAAAAAAACCAAGAAGATTTTGGACAGGTGCATGTATACTTTCTCTCAGCGGAAGTTTTTGATACTATCAACAGGGAGGCAAAGCTGCTAACCATATGAGATAAAAAAACTGGTCGGCGAGCGCCAGCCGGGTGTGCCTTAGCCCAGCCGGTCAGGGTTCGATCCCGGTATCCTATGGCCCTGAGCACCGCCAGGAGTGATTCCTAAGTGCAGAGCCAGGGAGTAACCCCTGAGCACGCCGGGTGTGACCCAAAAAGGAAAAAAAAAAAAACAACTGGTCAAAGCAGCCAATTAATAAGTGAACAAGGGTAAACAAAGGCGGCCAGGCACCTAGTTAGCTCATTGTAGATGAGCAGATACTGTATCTTACGACCTATTAGGATAAAAGTTGACAAATTTATCATGTCAGGAAGAAAAGCAACGAATGATGACACCTGTAAATGCCTGCCTTGTCTATTAATTGTGAACATTCGCCGAGGAAACGTGCATCTTACCTGCTTTCCACAGAGCAGTTCTCTGTTCATTGTTGGAATTGAACGCTTTTGCAAACCTATGTGATTCTAATAAGCAGTCCAGCAGCTTAAACAGTTGTTGTGAGGTTAAAAAGCGGTACATTCCTTGGTCTTGAGTATCAACTCGAACATCAAAGTCCACAGAATCTCTCTTTGGAAAATAAACCACAAAAGCACATACAGTCACAAATTTCAGTAAATTCAGACTTCAGTGCTCCCCAAATCCATTTCTTGTGTAAGCAATAGGACTAAATCTGTCCTAGCTCAACAGAAGATAAGAAAATGTCCGTCTTCTGTTAAGAAGACCCCACAGCCTTCCTTGCAGGTAGCCTTGCGACCAAGCACCGCTGCTCTGGACCACATTCCCTCACCTGCTCCCTGCCCTTCACTTGTCCTCGTGACCACTTTGGAGCCCATGGGTTACAATATAATCATTCTCCTAAATAACTGTTTCCCTCCTTGTTCAGCTTAAAAATAACTGTACTGGAGGGGGATTGTGGCTCCCCCTCAGGGAGGTCCCAAGATCTCAAGTTCAAGGGACCTCCTGTGGGTTCCATAGCCTTAACATTACTTGGGGGGTAGGGGTAACCATGGAAGCAGATGCTGGGGCCTAGCTGGGTGCCCGGCAGTACTCACTGTCCCTTAGGGGCCCCGGTCTGTGTCGGTCAATACCGCTTGCCCTGACCTGTCAGCAGAATAGGAGCAAGGCTAGAGGTTCCTGAAGGCTATTCTTTAATGCTACTTTGTTCCCTCTCTTGCTTGCTCTCTGCAGGAACCTCTCCTGGACCCTTCTCTCTCCTGCAGTTTCTCCTGAGGCTGCTCTCTCTCTGGTGGGTTCTGTGCAGGCTCCTCTCGACAGGGCCTGTCAGGGCCCCTCACTTCCGGATGTCTCTCTTCAAGGCTTCATGCTCTGGTCTCTCCCAGGAAGTCTCCTGTCAGGATCTTTTCCTCAGGCCTTTCAGCTCAGGCCTTTTCTCTCCAGGGCTGCTTTTCTCTGCACTCCTCGGCTGTGTCCCTATCTATTTCCCTAGTTGTTGGATGACAGATCTAGCTAATCTGGGAGCTTTGTTGTTTTGCCCACTCCCAGCTTAATCTATTTAAATCAAGGTTCATTCTAATGAGACCTCTCTTCTATGTAAACACTGCTAGAGGGTGTGGCAGTTACAGAAGTCACCTTGACTGAATAACTTCTGACTTATACATCTACTAAGACTTCTATGTTTTCTACATTGGGCACAGCTCCTCTTTATACCCACTGCATCCAGCGTGGGACAGTTAGAATTTACCAGGAGACTACCACCCTGGCTACGTTGAGACTATAGGAAGACTATAGGAAGGATCATACTAGTTTGCTCTAAGCAGGCGAGTGTGACCCTTTCAGTACACGAGAACAAGATACTCAGAATCACCTGGTGCAGATAATAATAAGAAGGACCTTGCGGGTACCATCTAGATTACATGAAGCTCATGAAATTAAGATGTATTACTTTATATCAGCCCTCTCTCTCTCTCCAGGGTTTTACATAAGAGATAATCTCGGGATTAGTCCTTGGCTAACCTTTGTTTATACCTGCCATAGGGTGTGGCACTACACTCTGTTTAAGGTTCTTTGTTGACATGACCCTCCCTGTCACAAATCAGATTACTTTGGTGTATATAAGGGGACTGACTTGAGGCCCCTTGGCCTTTTCACTTTTGGTTTTGGCTCCTGCAGCTTTTGGCTTTTGGCTTTTTGCTCTTTGGCCTTTTGCTCCTTCTTCTGGGTAGGACTCAGCTCGGGTGAGATCCTCTCTCTCTTTGGTGGGAGACTTAGGCTCTTTTGTATGGTCTAAGTTTGAACCAGAGCTAGAGTTTGTTCATTATATTGGAGTGCTGTGGAAGAGCTTTTGTACTATTAAAAGCCTTTTGGAACTGCACCGGACTCGTAAGTTTTCATTTGTTCCCGGCGCCCTTGGAGGTAGAAGAGAACCTCTGTCCTGACACTGTCGGGGGACCCCAGCGGCATCCCTGACACCTAGATACCTTGTTTTATCTTTTGCTACCATGTCTTGTGTCTCTGAATCCATATCTAAGTCTGAGTTCCTCCTGTTGCCCAATTGCAGGTGGTCCTAATACTCAGAAGCCCTGAAGCTCTGTAGCCTGTAGCTTTGATGCCAGCCCTCAGGCTCAGGCACCAGGCCTTGTGGCTCTCGTGCTGGCCCTCGGGCCTAGGCATCAGGATCAGCTTCTCCTCCCTGGTGCTGGCCATCAGGCTCAGGAACCAGGGGCCCCATGGCCTCGGTGCTGGCCAGGCACCAAAGGCCGCTGCTCTCTCAGTCCGGAACCCCCAGCCTCCCCCACCCCCTGGAAGCTCTCCTAGGATCCCTATTTATAGTCTCCGGTCAGGTTCAGAATCCTGGCCTCAACTGTCTTAACAGACCTTGGGAAGTACTGTGCCTCTAAGAGCCCACACCTCACTTTATGAACAGGCTGGTAAACCTGCGCAGTCTATTCTTGCACTGACACAATAAAGACCATGGACAATCGTGAGCAGATCTGTAATGTTCTATCACATGGTGATTCAATTAAAGGAATAAAAAGTACATATAATATGATATGCCCTTAGCTGGAATTCTGTCTTAGTCGTGGGCTGGTCTATAGCCCCAGGATAAGATTCCATCCTTGGGGAGGTCCCCAGTTAGTCTATGATGGAAGGGGCTTTTACACCTGCTCACTGTTTTTTAGGATCAAAACTCCTATCTCCTCTCTGTAACCCCTAAACTAGCAGATTTGACTTGAATTAAACTGCCACTAATTGCTGAGAGAGAGCGAGAGAGTGAAAGCGAGCAGGTGAAAAAAGGAAGGGCTTCTGTTAAAAACAGTAGGCTCTGGATGCTGCATGACAATCCTTCTGAGCTGTCCCGGTCTGCTTTCAGTGGCCACAAGCTCAAATTTTCTCCTCCTCAAATGCCTACAATTCTACCAACTTTGTTTGGTAGGTGACTTTTTTTCTAATCTCAGTGAGATCAGAAAGTATTAGAAGAGACCCCCCCTTTGCCCCCCCCCACTACTAGAGCAAATGGACCCATTCTTTTGTATTATATATACAGAATATATATACATACACACACACAGACAGAATATATATTATATATACCCATACTGTTCCATGCCAAACTGCTAAGTCAACTGCAGGTGAACAGCACCAAACCCACCTCAGCAGGGCTCACATAAGGCACTATCTCCACATACTCCAACAGACTGCTCTCAGAGCTGCGGACAGTTCAGCAGGTGAGACACTTGCCTTGCATGTGGCCAATCTTGGCTCTATTCATGGCCACCACACTGTCCCGCAGTATCCACAAATCTTTTTCTTTGGTACCAATTATACGCATGTTTCTATAGTCAACCTTACATGAACACAATGGCAAGTTTGCTAAAAGTGCACTAAACTGCCTTAGCCCACCAACTGCATTCAACTAATTCTTTTCTTTTCTTTTCTTTGCTTGCTTTTTTGGCCACACCCAGCAGTGCTCAGGGCTTACTCCTGGCTTTGCACTCAGGCCTCTCTCGTGGTTAGGCTTGGGAGACTATGTGGTATGTCAGGGACTGAACCCAGAACAATCTTCTTCACTGCGCCTTCACATTCATGACAGGCTGAAGTCATTCTGTCTCTAGTTTAAAGTTCTCTCTCATAAGGGAACAGTGTGCTAACAACTGTTGTAGCGATAATATCAGCCTAGAATTGAGTATTGAATACAGGCAAAAGGTACACATGATAACCTCTAAATGTATGTCTCGCAATCCACAGTGTGTAAGAGAAGAGAGAGAGAGAAAGAGAAAGAGAAGAGATAAAGAACTCTCCATAGAGGCAGGCTAGGGGAGAGGAGAGGGAATTGGGGACACTGGTGGTGGGAAATGGGCACTGGTGGGAGGAATGGGTGCTGAAACGATGTATGACTGAAACCTGGACATGAACGTCTTTGTAATTGTATATCTACGGCGTATAATATCTTTTAAAAAAAGTTCTCTCTCAGAGGGAGAGAAAAAGGGAGAGAGGGAGAGAAGGAGGAAGAGAGGATTGAAGGAGAGAGAGGGGCGGGGGGCGAGAGAGAGAGAGAGAGAGAGAGAGAGAGAGAGAGCAAAAGTGGTTACATAGAGGCAGGGTCAGGGAGAGGGGGAGGGTATTAGGGACATTGGTGGTGGGAAATGTGCACTGGTGGAGGGATGGGTACTGGAACACTGTATGACTGAAACCCAAACAAACATCTTTGTAACTGTATACCTCACAGTGGTATAATAAAAAAAATTAAAAGAAATATAAAGAAATGTAAAGTTCTCTCTCATGTAAGCACCCCAGGAAGCTGACCTCTGCTCTGAAGCCCAGACAAGCATGGCTAACTCTCTGCTCAACAAAGCAGCCTGTGTCTTCTCATCGCCTTACCTGGGCTGCAGCTAAGTTTTCCGCATCTTCCTTCTTACTTGTGGCTGGGAAGAACACAATGTTGTCGATAGTCTGGATGAGTTCCAGCTGCACAACACATTTAATCAACAGGGCGGCAAACAATTTTTTGTTCTGGAAATTCTGTGAGGAAACCCACCCCAATGCACATGCAAACAAAAATTATTTTGAATTCTTTATGATTTCTATGACATTACAATGCTAAGGAACATTAGCACGTATGAGAATAATGTACATATCACACCGAAATGGATGTATCATTTTTTGCACATAGCACTTAGCTCAGCACATAGTTCAGCAAAGTTCAAGCAGTAAGCTGGAAATCCTTTAACTCCGGGCACTCGTGGGGGTCCCTTGGTGGCCCAGGAACTGCACCACCAGCCCGAGAAATGACCTGTCCAACCAGGTTGCTAAATACTGGCAGGAGCAGTCTTTGAGCCCCCGGAGAGCATGCTTGGAGGTCACTTCCCAGAAGGAAGTTATCTGATAAAAAATTATTCCAACAGTTTATAATTGCACATATATCCATGAAGATTTATCAAAGAATTTGAGGTGAGGTGGTGGTGTATGGAGTGCCATACCCGGCGGAACCCAGGATCACCCCTGGCTGGCTTGGGGAGCACCTGTGGTGCCAGGGGATTGAACATGGGTCGCCTGTATTAAAGCACCTCGTAAACTAAAAGCACAAGCATCAAAAAATAGACTTTTGGTGCACCATCTCCCTGAGCACCCACGGGCGGTCATGCCTGATCTCTACTTCTACAGAGACCCTGAGGAGAAGGAAAAGGAGGAGCAGGCTGCAGCCGAGAAGGAACCCCAGGGTGAATGGACCGCCCGGCTCCCAAGTTCACTGCGACTCAGCCTGAGGTCGAGGCTGGTCCGAGGGGGTGCAGGCGCCGCCCGTGCCGATTCAGCAGTTACCTACTGAAGACTGGCGTGCTCAGCCTGCCACGGAAGACTGGCCTGCAGCGCCCACTGCTCAGGCCACTGAATGGGCTGGAACCACCGAGTGGTTAACCTGCACTTCCAGACTCAAACCGGAAATGAAAGTAAGGTTGATGGAAAATAAATGAGTCTCTTAAAAAAAAAATTGATTTCATCAAATTAAAAACGCATCAGAATGGAACACTGTATGACCAAAACCCAAATATGAACTTTTTAATTGTATATCTTTGTAATTGTAAAAATAAGAAATTAAAAAACGCATCAGAAGAGATTACTATTTTCTCCGGGTGAGGTGGGTACAAGAGGTGGCAATGCTTGGGGAGCACAGGCAGTGCTGGGCACCAAGCCACGTATACATGGAGGGCAAGAGCCCGGGCCACTTAAGGATCTCAATCGGATCTCTCCCCCCCCCCCCCCACATCCCGCTTATTTATTTGTTCCATCTTTGAAGAACTCAAAAGGCACAGGAAAAGAAAAACTGTGACCTAACAGTGACTATCACTGAAAACGACAACAACAAAAGGACAGAATTAAAAGTGTACCAGAAACTCCCCAAGTTGTTAGTGAGGATACAGAAAAACTAGACTTGCTGGTAGAAATGAAATGATGTAGCCTGAGTAGAGCCTAACCGGAGTGATTTCTCACCATATTAAACACAGTGTAGCGACCATAGAACCTAGTAATTCCATTCCCAAGGAAGTGAAGCAGACTTATACGCCAAACACTCCAAAGCAGCATTTTTCAAGATAAAACCAAGAGATGGAACAAACCCACATGGGCATCAACAGATAAACGGACACACAAAATGTGTAGTATTTATACAAATGATTATTCAAATCATAAAAAACTATACTGTATGATATGGCTATTTGAAAACGTTTAAGTAAAAGAAACTTGATATGCAAAAGGTTACATAATGTATGATTCTACTGATATGAAATGCATAGCAGCATTTCATAAGGGTTGGGTAAAGGGAAGTACAGAGCAAAACAAAGTGATAGTTATGGTTCTTCTTCTGGGATGACAAGAGAGGTTTTGGAATAGAGGTAATGGTTGCACAACACTAAAAGTACTAAATGCCACTGAATTACCCGCTTTAAACTAGCTAATCTTGTTAAGTGAATTGTACCTCAACAACAACAACAAAAGACTAATGGCACCTTCTTTTTACTAAAGAAGAGTTTATCTTTTTGTTCTTGTTGTTAAATTAGACCAATTTAGCAAAATACATGGGGTGGTAGTTACCCTGTTTATATAGAGAATTTAGGCAGAACGGGAACTGAGGACAAGGCGCCTTCTCTGCGGAATGCCGGGTGGACCCCCTGCCTGGCCCCTCACTACCTGCACCTCTGCTCCGTACCAGGAGAAGAAAAGGCAAAATGCCCCATCTGGGCAGAAATGATACAGGACTGGCATGTGAAGGGAATATAGAGGGAAATGTTCTGTGCTTGACACAAATATGAGCCTAAAGGACTGCGGCAAAGCTGATACTATCTTAGAATCTTTCCCGACCTCTGCAAGAAAGTGCCTAATTATTAAGGACTGTCAGAGTTGGGACACAGGAATGAAAGTGACCACATGTTCAGGTACAGTACAGACTGATAAAAAGCAAAACAAGAGTTTTATTCCTTTCTTACAGCAAACAAAATTCAGTTTATTCTTAATAAGAAAAGAACTCACTTGCTGCAGGTTTAATTTTGCTGACTTCTTCATTCACAGCAGAGACAGAAGCCAATGGTGCTGGCTGTCTACCATCTGCAGATCTTGGCTGAATAGAATCATGGATATCTACAGATTTCTGTGATATGGTATCCTAATAAAACAAAAAAATTATTTTAATAGAATGAAAGGGTGAAAGTATTTTGTACTTTTAAAAGTTGACCTTATATTACTATAGAAATGACATAAGAAATTACATTGAATTACCAGACATAGGTAAGGCTGTCTTTATTTTATTTTATTTTTTTTTTTTGCTTTTTGGGTCACACCCGGCAATGCTCAGGGGTTTCTCCTGGCTCTGCACTCAGGAATCACTCCTGGCGGTGCCCGGAGGACCATATGAGATGCCGGGGATTGAACCCGGGCCGGCATGGGCTGGCTGCGTGCAAGGCAAATGCCCTACTGGCTGGGCTATCGCTCAGGCCCCATAAGGCTGTCTTTAAAGAAAAGCTTTCTGGTCAGTCTTTCTCTGTGTCACTCTTTTTGGTGGTGCCAGAGGCCAAACCCATAGCCTCACAGAAGAATGACAAGTGTTTTACTACTGAAACATCTATCCAGCCCTAGCAGCTTTCTTTCAGACTCCCAGTGTACTTGAGTTGGATAGCACCCAAGAATAACATTAAAAATGTTTGGCTTTATTGTGTGTGGGGACAAACTAAGTAGCAGCACTAGTGAATTGTCAAACATCGAAAGGACATGCACGGCAGACGAGGATTTCTAACAGTGTTGTGAAGTCTAAGCCCAGGGTAAGTTTATAGGTGGGATTTTAGCTCTCTGTCACTCAAGGAATTAGGGACCAGAAAGACAGTGAGATGGCAACTAACTAGGAGTTTAGTGTTATGAAACTGAATGTTTGAGTTCAATGTAACTTACAAAGAATAAAATTCCATCCTAACCCCAAGTGGGACAGTCTCCGACAGTGCTGATACAGCTACCGGTAGTGCTCGGGATGGGGCAGCTGGTGTAGACAATAGACCAGGGCCACACACGCAAGGCAAAAGCATGTGTAAACTTTACTGTCTGAGCCTTCCCACATCCCAGGACCATCCAGCGTTACATAATGTAACCTTGGGAAAAAAACCAAGTGAATCTTCCAGAGCTGAGGTCGTGGGATCTAAAAAATTAAGATACTTTCTGTGTCAGGGTTGTTAGGGATTAGAAAATAAATACAAAGCACTTGCATAGGGTCAGACACTATGTGATAGTTGGCATGACAATTGCTCTACATTTTCTCTGTGTCGCTCTCTCTTTTTGCCAGAGGCACCACCAATGTAGACCCTGCTGGGGTCCCTGACAGTATCAGGACAGAAGTTCTCTTCTACCTCCAAGGCTGCCTGGGGATGGATGAAAACTCACAAGTCCGGCGCAGTTTCAAAAAGGCTTTTATAGTACAAAAGCTCTACCACCACAATCCGATTTAACGAAAGAGCTCTAGCTCTGGTCAGAACTTAGACCATACAAGAGAGCCTAAGTCTCCCACCAAAGAGAGAGGATTTCACCCAAGAGGAGTCCTGCCCAAAAGAAGGGGTGAGTGTCTCAAGTCAGTTCTCTTCTATACACCAACCAAAGTAATCCTAACTGTTGACAGGGAGGGTCCTGTCAACAAAGAACCCTAAACAGCTTCTAGATAGTACATGAGTGTAGTTATAAACTAAGGATTACACCAAGTACTAACCCCTTTTCCGGAGATTATCTCTTATGTAAAACACTTGGGGGGCCTAGTATAAAGTAATACATCTTAATTTCATGGGCTTCATGTAATCTAGATGGTACCCACAAGGTCCTTCTTATTTGTTATCAGCACCAGGGTGATTCTGATTATCTTGTTCTCTGTATACTGAAAGGATCACACTTGCCTGCTTGAGGGCAAACTAGAATGATCCTTCCTATCATCTTAAATGATAGTCTCAACGTAGCCAGGGTGGCAGTCTCATGGTAAATTCTAACTGTCCCACGCTGAGTGCAGTGGGTATAAAGAAGATTGTGCCCAATCTAGATAACATAGAAGTCATAGTAGATGTATAATAAATCAGAAGTTATTCAGATTCAAGGTGACTTCTGTAACTGCCATACCCTCTAGCAGTGTTTACATAGAAGAGAGATCCCATTACAATGAACCTTGGGTAAGAACATGTAAATAGATTAAGCTGTGAGCAAAGCTCCCAAGTTAGCTATGCCTGTCATCCAACAGTAGTGGGTAGGGCATATGCCTTGCATGCAGCTGACCTGGGGTTGATACTGAGCAACCCATATGGTTTCCTGAATCCCACCAGGAGTAATTATTTATTTTTTTTGGTAAAGCAAGATTTAAAAAAAAATTATTATACCATCCCGAGATATACAATTACAAGGATGTTCATATTTGGGTCTCTGCCATACAGTGTTCCAGCACCCATCCCACCACCCATATCCCAAACCATGTCTGCCCCTATTGCAGGCACATTTTATTTCTCTATCTCTTTGTCTCTGTCCCTCTATTTCTCTCTCCCTCTTCTGTTACACTTTGTGGCTTGCCCTACAGATACTAATGATGTATGACGTCTTTATGTGACTATTCAATAAAGAGTTCTAGTGTGACATCATAATTCCTCATTCCCCATAACCTCTCCAGTTTGTTGCAATTAGAATGATCATTAGTGTATAAATGAGAAAGACCACCAGGAGTAATTCTTGAGTACAGATAACTCTTGAGCACTGTCAGGTGTGCCCCCACTAAAATAATCACACACAAGAAAATAAATTATAAGTGCAATTAAATAAAAAACATACTCATCTATAGTCTTATGGTTATGATTGCTCTTAGTCAATATGATTCTGACTTTTTTGGTATGTTATCAGAAGTGCTAATACATAAGAAGTTTTTAAGAGTAATTCTATGGATTCAACAGAGCATTTGGCTAATTTATTTGGTTATGATAACCAAATAGCATTTTTAAACAAGAATCTAAATGTAGGGTCGGAGCGATAGCCCAGCGGGTAGAGCATTTGCCTTGCACGAGGCCGGCCCATGCTGGCCTGGGTTTGATCCCCGGCATCCCATATGGTCCCCGAGCACCGCCAGGAGTAATTCCTGAGTGCAGAGCCAGGAGTAATTCCTAAGCATTGCCGGGTGTGACCCAAAAAAGCCAAAAAAACAAAAAACAAAACAAAACAAAAAAAAACAAACCCAAGAATCTAAATGTAAAATTTTCTACACGACATACCAATTTAGAAACTGTTCTTTGTCAGGGGAGAGGGGGCACACAAACAGTGCTCAGACTTTACTCTTGGCTCTATGCTTAGAAATTACCTCAGAGGACCATATCTGGTGCTTGGTGATTTGAACTAAGGTTGGCTACATGCAAGGCAAATGCCTAAGCTCAAGTAGGTCTTTTTTAGCCTGGTTTATAAATTCTTTAAGGCAATATTAAGTTTCAATAGTTAATGTTAAGCTTAAAAATTAACTATTGAAAATGTCCTTTTTAAAGTCACACAAAATATATATATTAATTAATTAATTAATTTATTTTTTTTTCCTTTTGGGGTCACACCCGACAATGCTCAGGGGTTACTCCTGGCTCTGCACTCAGGACTTACTCCTGGCGGTGCTTGGGAACCATTTGGGATGCCGGGGATCAAACCCGGGTCGGCCGCATGCAAGGCAAATGCTCTACCTGCTGTGCTATCACTCCGGCTCCAAATCACACAAATATATTTCTGAGAAATCAGTTAGAATAAAAAATGTACTGTGTCCTACAGTATTGGTTTTAAAAAAGGTTTCTGATTTTTTTTTTTTTTTTTTTTGTCACACCCAGCGACGCTCAGGGGTTACTCCTGGATCTGCACTCAGGAATTACTCCTGGCGGTGCTGGGGGGGGGGGAACCATACGGGATGCCGGGATAGAACCTGGGCCGGCACAGGCCGGCCGCAGCAAAGGCAAACGCCCTACCCACTGGGCTATGGCTCCGGCTCCATGATTATTTTTAACATTTTAGTAAATCCCACCAAGTTTTTAAAAAGATAAGGCACAAAGACTAGGATTATGGCTTTAAAAATTCTTTGTATTAGAGGAATTTTTTAAAATGTGAGATGTATCACTTCCTCAGCTTTTCTGATAAACCAATGTAAATGAGAATGATTTCTGGGCTAATGTGCACTTCTTTATAAGTCTGTACAAATTAGTAATGCACATACTCCTTTCAGAAAGGTCCTGGCATAAAAGAAGTATCCCTTAGGAAAGAAATCTCTGCCTACGGATATCTCTGAGGGAATCCAAACACAAAATGTTAGTCTACAATGAGACTTCATTTAAAAAGGAAATCATCCCAATGAAAATGAACTGTATATGTAAATGTATAAAAAATGCTCAAGGATATAAACCACAGTGTATTCTGGAACTGGGGTACAAGAGGGTTAACATGAAGAAGAATTCACATACTTTACTTCTCTCTTCTCTGCTACTCCAAACAACTTATTAGTTATTGGGTACTATTCTACATATAAATTCAAAATGTTTTTGTTTTTCAGGCACATGCAGCAATGCTCAGGGCTTATTTTGGGATCCACCAAGGGAACTGGGGGACATATGGGGTGCTGGGCATAAAACCTAGTCAGCTATGTGCAAAGCCAGCGCCTTTCTTAATTTAGTATCTCTCCAGCCCCTATATATACATTTTTAAAAAGAGTGCACATTAAGAAATAACTCATTGGAGCTGACAGTGAGAAGAATAACAAAATTTATTGACAAAAATATAAGTGGTACTAAGAGAAGAGAAAGAGCAGTAGAAGTAAAGAAATGACAGGCACTGGCAGCAATGGAAATTGGTGGCAAATGCAACAACGGGCAGATCAGAAGAAACTAAAAGCACAACAACAGGTCTCGGAACCCAGAAGACTCAGAAGCAGGCTTGTGGGAATCCGCTACGCTCATCCCAAGGAGCTCAGCAAGAAGGCACAGCCTCTGAGTGCTCATGAATGGCACAGGCTGTGCCAACGACATTATAGGTACTACCTGACTCTCTTCTCACCAGCACATTCACTTCATCCTAAAGTGAAGATCCGACTTTACAGGGGCCAGAGCCATAGTACAGCGGCTAGGGCGCTGGCCTTGCATGAGGCTTGATCCGACATGGGTTTAATACCGGTATCCCATATTGTCCCCTGAGCACAATATGGGATGTAAGCCCTGAGCATTGGGTGTGACCCAAAAAGGAAAAAAAGCAAAAAACAAAACCTCTGATTTTACAAGAGCCATGAAAAAATGACACTAGAGTCTGGAATGACGTTTGTTTAAGCCAAGGAATATCAAGAGTCGGAAGAGACAATGAAGCTTTTTTTCCCTCAAAAGGAAATACTGGGGAAACCTCCAGGACTCTGAAGAGCTAATTTTTGTGGTTTCAAGCCATTAAGCTTGTGGTTAAATTATTATGAAAAAACCTAGAAAGCAAATTTACTAAGTAAAACGCGTGTATCAGAGCTTCTGTACTGTTTCGTCCCCTTTCTTTAATCAAATTATATCAACATTGTAAGTTAATTTTAAATGTAATAATACCCAACAGTGTCTTTAATATATGTGCTGCCGGGCGAGCACTCAACAGTGTCTTTAAACGGCACTCGAAATTCTAAAAATATTGAGTCCCTGCCTTCGCAACTCTTGAAATTATTTTATTCCATGCCTCAGCTCATCTATATTAAAAAATAATTTACAACGCCTTTATAACCCAGATAAGAACTTGAGCCATTAGGAAATTTTACCACTATAATATTGTTTTTATCACTATCACTTGATCACTTGAATCCGTTATTCATCGATTTGCTCGAGCGGGCGCCAGTAACATTTCCATTGGACCCTATCACGTGCCAATGTAGCCCAATGGCATCTGGTTGATTCAGGAATATGAAGAGCCTCAAACCGTTCCTTCAGGGGTCTTGACAAGGAAGTCTGACCATCTTGTAGGTGGGCGGACACGTGATCTTTTGACATCCCGTGGGATCCAGTCGGTAACGGCTCTAGTCCAGCGGTTGTCTCCAAATCGCATTACATGTCCAGCCCATCTGATTTTCGATGCCTTGGCAAACAAGACAGCGCCCCTGATTCTGGAATAGCGACGAAGGTCAGAACTCCGGATTCCTTCTCTCACTTGAGTGAGACGTGATATTCCAAGCATAGCTCTTTCGATGCCTCTCTGGGAGACCGAATAGCATTCTCATCCTGCTTTCATAGGGCCCAGGTCTCTGAGGCGTATGTTAATGCAGGGAGAACGGTGGAGTCGAAGAGATGTGCCCGGAGCCGGAGGTTCTTTGTCCTTTTTAGCTATTTTATCACTATAATATTTAAATAGAATTCTAGACAGTATTTTATGCCATCTTCTAGAAAAAGGCTAAACTGCCATTTAAACTTAAGAATTTAGACAATGGTATAACTACCGAAACTAATAACTGAAAATGAGATTTATCAAAACTGGGGCCAGAGTGATAGTACAGCAGGTACGGCACTTGCCTTGCATGCAGCTGACCCGGACATCCCATACGGTTCCCCAAGCACTGATAGGAGTAAGTCCTGAGTGCAGAGTCAGGAGTAACCCTTGAGCACCATTAGGTGTGACCCAAAATAAAAAAAAAAAAAAAAAAAAGATTTACAAAAACTTACCAACTGCTTTTCATTCACAGGAGACAGAGGTGGGTGTACAGTTTCTTCAGAAGTGGGCCGCCATGTTAAGAGTCTTGAAAATACCAAAATTACATGTAAAAGAAACTACAGTCAACATGTTTTGTCACAAAATAGTAACAAGAATACACTGCAAATAACAACCCTCCTTTATTATTGTTAAGTACATTCACAATTTACTGAAAAATGTCTAGTAAAGATTTGATATATACTTGTAGAACACACTTCTGCTCATAAGTTTTACTGTAAACACTATTTTCTAAAAAGGTTTAAAATTCTAAACTCACTTTTTCTAATTATTTGATCCAAAAGAATGAAAGTAATTTACTATTCTAGTTTAGATGCTAGGGAATACTATATGTTTATGGCTCAAGTTTTTGCTTAAGAAGACTTTATCTTAGTTTGCTCATTGATAAAACCCTTTCTGGCAATTAAACTACAAACTTTACTCTTCTAAAAACAGGACAACTTGTACAACATTCAAAAAATAAATCTGCCTTAGATTAATTATTAATTCTACAGTATCTAAAAATACACACTGAGAATTTTCTTTTTATTTTCAAATTATTTTTTGGTTTAATTTGAATAAATAAAATATTATGAAAGTGTAACTTCTTCATTCTGACCCCAACTCTGGATGTCAGACTAAAGGTTTTGGTTTACAAAGAATTTAATTCATGTCTTTACTATAGTTTGTAAGAGTTTGGGTTTGCCAGGCAGGTAACACTAAGGCACTTGCCTTGCATCCCACCAACCCTGGTTCCAATTCGCAGCACCACATATGGTCCTTGGAGCACCTGGAGGTCACTCCCAAACACTGTGCAGGAAATGCCTCTGAGCACCCTGGGGTGGAGCCCAAACACACCAAGCCACCACAACCCACACCCCCAAAACTAAAGCTTGAGTAAATGGAAATTCATGGGACACTTGACATTTTTTTTTTAAAAGCTTGGTTATAAGAAACAACAACTACTAACAAACCTCTTATTTTATGCTTATCATGCAACCTGAAATGCAACTGTATAAAATTTTCTTACGCATGTGGGATTGTGGTTTTGAAGATATCCAGTGTACAGTTGCAAGTTTTATCCCAGATTTCTAGGGTAAATTTTTCTCCATTCAGAATGACAACATTCTCTAAGCAGTTTGTACCAGATCGTGCTAACTGTTCATTGTCTAGAAAAGAAAAGAACAATTCATTTGCATAAAACTAGAATCTCATTTAACAGTTTGTTACTTATCAGATGTAGACCTACCTTGCTGCACACACCAATAAAGCTGGGCAAAAATATCGTCCAAAAGTACATCACTGAGTACTTCTAAGTACTGGGCAAACACATCACAGATTGCATAGAGCGCATGATTACAAGTGGTCGTCATCCACTCAGCTTTCTAGGGGAAAAATTATAACCAGATGAGCAAATCATTCACCAACTGCTAAAATGAAGTAAGAAATCTCTACATACCCGAGCCTCTGCATGCCCCTCTTACAGCACAACTTCCCTCTAGAGTATCAATTTTATAATCTAGTATTTGCTACTTCTACCCATTACCCCATAGTGATGCATCTTTTCCTTTTTACTGGGGCCAGAGAGTAGCTCTGTGGGCTAAGAATATAAGCAAAGAAGGCCCAACTTTGACCCCAACACTACGAGCACCTCCAGTACCAGAGGAGTGAGGGCAGAAGTAGCCCCTGACCACTGCTGGGTGTGGTCCAAAACAAATGTTTCCTAAATTGCTTTAATTATTAAAAATGACCAGGGCTGGAGTGATAGTAGAGAGGGTATGATGGTTTGCCTGGAACTGGGCCAATTCCTGGCACCCCATATAATCCCAAGCCCCACGAGGAATGATTCCTCAGAGCCAGGAGTAAGCTTGAAGCAATGCTGGGTGTGGCTCAAAGACAAAAAAAAATTGAGAAGGACTGACCTGGGTTTGATCCCTGGTACCCCATATGATGCCCTGAGTACTGCCAGGAGTGAAGAGTAACTCCTGAGCACTGCTGGGTATGGTTCAAAAACAAAACAACAACAACAAAATTTATCATTTCACCAATAACTAGTTTTGCTTCAGAATGTGGCGTAACATGAACGAAAATAGGGGGGAAAAAGGGTTAAAAATTTATCCAAGTGATGTTCGCATAGGTTTAAAATAAAAGTGATTTTGCTATAGCATGGCTAACTTGAAAGCATAATAAAAGAAGGAAAGGATCTTGTAAGTGTATTTTTTATATGTTTCTCCAATACTAATAACTGTAGAAATTCATACTTAACACAACTATCTGGGACAAAATCAAAAAGCCTGAAGTTTTATCTCCACATTTTGCAAAATGAATAGTAAAAGATGCTGAAATAAAACTTTTTTGCTTAAGTATTCTTTACCAGATTCAGAGCAAATATTTTTATTAAATGTAAAGAAAGTTACTGAGATTTTAAGGTTGTTATAACATTAAATTTTTTTTAAAAATTGGAGTTCAGGACTGGAGAGGAAAGCAGGTAAGGTGCTTGCTGTGTACACAGCCTGCCTGGTTCTGAGCAAGGCTAGGAGTGATCCTTGAGCACAGAGCTAGGAGTAAGTTCTGAGCAATCAGGTATGGACTGAAAACCAAAAGTATAAATTGGAGTTGAACAAGAACACTGAAAATAAACCATTTAATTTAGTTCTAGCCCCAAACACACCAGTGGCAAGAGAAATAGCTCAGAGGCTTGAAGCAAACACACACACACACACACACACACACACACATTATACCAATATCCAAGGTCAGGTGAAAAGGTGGATCAGGAGGTCTTGTCAAAGGTGGAAATTACCACAAATGTGTGGGAGCAGAGGTTAGGTAAGACAGAGAATGGAACAGTGTGCCAATAATTGTCAAAAGTGCTATTACCACAAAGAACTAAGCATTAAATGCAAGCAAAAAGATACACATGATAACCTCTAAGTATATATATTACAATCCACAATGTGTAGGAGAAAGAAGAGAGAAAGAGAGAGAGAGAGAGAGAGTAAGAGAGAGAAAAGATAAAGAGTCTGCCATAGAGGCAGGCTAGGGGAGGGGGAAGGAATCAGGGACACTGGAGTTGGGAAATAGGCACTGGTGGAGGGATGGGTGCTAGAACACTGTATGGCCGAAACCCAAACATGAATATTTTTGTAACTGTTTATCTCATGGTGGCATGATAAAATATATTAAAAAAAAAGATATGGTCTGAGCACTGCTGGGAGTGGCCACGAACACTACGCTGGGAGTAACTCCTGAGCACCTGAAGGTGTGACCCAACTGCCCCCAAAACAAAACCCAATAAAAACATATATAATGCCATGAAAGAAGAACCCATCTAAGACTTTTTTTTTTCTGTTCAATGTACTTAAGTTCAAACTTAAGTTTGAATTTCATGCCCTTAAGTTTGAGGTACTGAAATGAAACAGGAAAAAAATAGCTAAGTGGTAGAACACGAGCTTAGCATGTGCGGAACTCCAAGTTTGATCCCCGATACCACATAGCCCCTGAGCACTATGGGAGGAGGCGGGGTGGGCGGAAGAGGTGCCTATCACTAGTGCTTGTGGTCTATCACTGGCGATGCTCCTATCGGGAAAAAGAAAGAAACCAACCTATTAAATAAAAATTTTGTGTGTTCTTACCTCTGTTTGTTGTTCTGGCAATTTCATGTTGTCAAAGATTCTGAAAACGATTCTAAATAAATCCTGCCACCAGTGTTTTTCATAAGTGTGGCCATAAGTTTTCATTATTTCAAACATTACTGTCAAACCCCTAAAATTATAAAACATGAAGGCTGTCATTAAAAAAGTGACTATATTAAAAATCCCCCTCCTGAAATTTTTAGTAGTTCAAAACATCTCGGAAAACAACTAATTTTAAACATGTTACTATCAGGGCTGGAGCAATAAGAGATTTTGTATTTAAATTTTTTTTAATGAGAAAGTGCCTACAAAATTGGCCCAGGGTTTTAACATTTACTCTTTTCACCAACGTCAATCAACATTTTAAAACTGCAAACAGCATCACAGATTAAGAATAATTATTACTTGGGTAAATACTAATTTTGTGGCATCATGGTTAAAGAAAAAGCATTATAATAGTGTAAGAACAACAAAAACTTAGATTTTGGAAAATATTTTCTAAAATATAGAGGAATACCCACAGAAATTTTAACTAACATGATAACTGCTATTCATTTTTATCCTCAAACAAAAGGATTTACAAAACAAATCCAGTAAAATATAAGTTCCATGTGGGCAGGGATCTGAATCTGTCTCCTGCTGTATCCAGCATGGAGCCGTTTGTTACCTAGGAAACAAGTAATAAGCATTTATTGTCTGAATAAACTACACAGCATTGTGTTCATGCCCTTTCAAATAAAACTAAAATTCATCTTTCTGATTCCTTGCTATCTTTTGAAATAAGCAACCACTGAGAAACTTGATTGTTTTTCTATTATTCCCACCTAGCAAAATATATGTAGCCAATTTACAACTTTTTCTTTCTCATGCCAAATAGCTAAATGGTAAGCCAGAATGAAATGCTATTTGAAAGGCTACATAAGAACTGATGCTCAGTCTAATTCAGTTGCTGCTATACTGCCCCAAAGACCTAGTACATGCCTGGTACATAGGAGATACAAAAAAAAATTATTTGTTAAGTAAGAGTATAAAGTGAAACACACTTTCTTTGTTCAATAGCAAGTTAGCAGGTTTACTTGTTAAGATGATTCTTAACTTGCAGAATAAGTGGAAATAAAGAAACTCCTACAGAAGAACATGGCTCCCTCTTCTGCTATTAGATGGCAATTTACTGCCTCTGATTCTAGAATCTAAAATGCTAACTCCAATCTCTGGGGACTAGGAGGATGTGGAATTCCTAGCTCTCCAGTTCTCCAAGGCAAACAGATCTATCAAGGTTTCCAAGGCTTTTACCACTAAAGTATTTTGAAAAACAATACTTAAGTAACTGGTATAGAGAAAGAAATCTGATACTCCCAGTTAATGATTTAATCCCAGATCTAGATAATTTTTTTTTCTTTTTGGGTCACACCTAGCAATGCTCAGAGGTTACTCCTGGCTCTGCACTCAGGAATTACTCCTGGCGGTGCTCAGGGAACCATATGGGATGCCGTGATTGAACCCGGGTTGGCCGCATGCAAGGCAAACGCCCTCCCTGCTGGACTATCGCACTGGCCCCAGATCTAGATAATTTTAACAGAATAAAATGACAATTTAAATGAAAGTGCTCTGAAATGAATATATCATAGTTTTGCATTGTTAATTCTAATATAAAGACCACATAAATTTTGGATAAGCTATGAAAATAAGTCATAAATTGAACAAAGTTTAATCCTATTTTATCTCCTTTACCTATATGTGTTTTCACTTCTCTTTAAAGCCAGTAACTCATCCAAAGCCTAAACATACTCCATGATGAGAAGCAATGTAGTAGAGGCCCAGATAAGGACAAACTGGGGGTGGGAGTACGGAAGGGGGTGAGACAGTAGGCAGGATTATTACTAAACAGATGTGTTTATATAAACAAAAGGGAGATATTGTACAAAAGCAGGGGGAATGTGCTAATATTCTAATAATATTCTTTTTTTTTTTTTTTTTTTTTTTTTTGCTTTTTTGGGTGCTTTTTGGTTACTCCTGGCTCTGCAATCAGGAATTACTCCTGGCAGTGCTCGGGGGGACCATATGGGATGCCGGGGATCGAACCTGGGTCAGTTGCATGCAAGGCAAATGCCCTACCCGCTGTGCTATTGCTCCGGCCCTAATATTCTAATTATGATGTGCTGGTTGTCCCTCTGAGATGGCTGGACATTTGAAAATTGTAAATCTAAACATTTAGATTTATGAAAACTATAGGCTATCATGATTTCTATCAACTTTCTAAGATGTACACTTAAAACCCTCAATAACTAACTGCAAGATAATATGTTATACAAAGCACTTTTGATTACTAAATTTTATGTGACAATTTCCAAGCCTTTTTTCTAAAAAAAAATCTTTTATTTCACTAAAATTCCTATTATAACAGTGCAATCAGAAAATTTCTTAGGGGGAAAAATTTTCTTAGGTTATAAACCAAATATAACTTCAGTTGAAGGCCAGTTTGTTCTGATTCAAGCTGAGGAAGAGGCACATTCTTTCATTAAATTTCTATTATTGATTTGTTAAAAGAATCCAATAATGCTAACTGTACAAGTAACTAATAAATCTCCTCAAAGAGAAGAAGGATTTTGGGGCCAGAGCAATAGCATAGTAGGTAGGGCATTTGCCTTGCAATTGGCTGACACAGGTTCGATCCCCAGCATCACATATGGTCCCCTGAACAGTGCCAGGAGTAATTCCTGAGTGAAGAGCCAGGAGTAACCCCTGAGCATTGCCGGGTGTGGCCCAAAAAAGCAAAAAAAAAAAAAGGAACTTATAAGATAGATTTTTGTTATAAAATTAAACACGATAGGGGCTGGAGCAATAGTCCAACGGGTAGGGCATTTGCCTTGCACACTGCCGACCTGGGTTCGATCCCCAGCATCCCATATGGTCCCCGAGCACCGCCAGGAGTAATTCCTGAGTGCAGAGCCAGGAGTAACTCCTGAGCACTGCAGGGTATAACCCCCAAAAAAAAAAAAAAAAAAAGCAAAAATAAATAAATAAATAAATAAAACATACATACATACAATATATTTGAGTATTTGCTGATAGATACTAAAATACATAAATTGGCATTTCACTTTGTCAAAAGTACAGTATGAAGGGCCTGAGTGATAGCACAGTGGGGAGGGCATATGCCTCGCACTACAACAGATCTGAGTTCAATCTCTGGCATCCCCTATGGTCCCCTGATCCCTGCCAGGAGTAATTCCTGATTGCAGAGCCAGGAGGAACCCCTAAGCATTGCCAGGTGTGACCCGAAGAGAAAAATAAATAAATAAAAATAATAACATTAAATTCACAAAGGTTGTATTGTGGAAATTCTTCTATAATTTATCAGGAAATATAACTTGCCATCATTTTAATTTCTGATGGAAAATGTGTAAAAAGATAATATACATGATATTAACATAGAAGCAAAGCTCAAAGTAAGCTGGGGTGGGAGGCGACAGCACAGCGGGTAGGGCGTTTGCCTTGACGGGGCCGACCTGGGTCCGATCCCGGCATCCTAATGGTCCTCTGAGCACCGCCAGGAGTCATTCCTGAGTGCAGAGCCAGGAGTAAGCCCTGAGCATTGCCGGGTGTGACCCAAAAAGAAAAACCAAAAACCAAAAAAAAAAAAAAACTTCAAAGTAAGCTATAATAAAAATTTAAGGAAAAGCAATAATGTTCATTTTACCGTTGCATTGTTGCTCTAACTGATTTAAAGATCTACCAAGGGGTCGAAGTGATAGTACAGTGGGGAGGGCGTTTGTCTTACAGACAGCTGACCCGAGTTCAATCCCTGGCATCCAATATGGTCCCCTGAGCACTGCCAGGAATAATTCCTAAGTGCAGAGCCAGGAGTGACACCTGAATATTCGTGGGTGTGACCCAAAAATGGGGAAAAAAAAGGAAAAGAAATGCCTAAATGTTACTACATTTGCTAAAACACAGGCTTTTATGGTTTTTAACTAAAGAATATCTATTCACACGAGAAGAGTTAATTGAAAACAAAATAAACCTTTTAGAACATTAATCATAAATACTGGCTGTTACCTGGTTCTTACATCTAATTTGCATCTATTGATGATACAGGATAATTCAAACAGAATTGGAAACCAGCCTCGCACCCACACCCTGTCTTCAGGAGCCACACTCATATCATCACTCGTGTATTCCTTAAAGGCCTTCAAGAAGAAAGAAAGGCTTATTTAAGGCAAGACATAACACATACATGTCTAACAATATTTGTGAACTTTTTTTTAATGATTCACAATCAAAATTGGGCAATTTTATTTCTAAAAAGATAACTCTATAAAAGCAGCTGCTTATAAAGAGCAGCATACTAGAATACAAAAGTTGGTTCGAACCTTTTTTCAGTTTCAATTCTAACATTAGCTTTCTGCATTGTTATTCAAGTTAAATGAGCTTTCCTTTTTTATTTTTTATCATTTTGACGGAAAAACATCATGTGCCTATAATGACCTCATTGGGGAGTTGTGAAGATCAAAGGAGTCAATGTATGTACCAAAGTACCAAGAACCCCACAGACCCTATTGACAGAAGCAAAAATCTTATTACCAAATTTATGATGCATTCTTTTCTTTTTTGTAGTAATAAAGATAGACTAAAATATTCTACAGTTATAAACCAAGGTGGCCAATTCAGGCTTTCACTTAGTGTTTAAGTCCAAACTCACTCGCAGAGCAGAGGCAACCTCAGTGCTGCGAGCACAGGAACAGCCACTAAGTCACAGCCCTGGGCTCAGTCAGGTTTCCTTTACTCACCATGGGCATGTCTTAAAATTTCACTGTGCCTCAGGTTTTCAATTATATAGGATTATACCATTATTTTAAAAAGTTATGCACATTAAACAAGTTAATATAAACAAACACTTAAAATACTTCAATATACATAGCTATTACCACATAATTGTGATAATCACTTAGTCAAGTTTCGGTGCTTATAGAAAAACAGACATCTTCTTTTACATTTCCAAATAAACAAACCCCAGAAAGTACTCAGTGAAATTTCATTAAAAAAAAGACATATGAGGCTAGAGAAATAGTATAGGGTATTGAAACACATGCTCTGGCGTGCAGCCAACCTACAATCAATTCCTAGTACACAATCCCTCAAACATCACCAGATTGCCCCCAGTAATCCCTAGCACTAAAGGAACTGAGTAGCACCATATCCTCGGGTTATTACATTGAAATGCAGCTAGTTAACTGGGCCAAGAATTGCTGGGAGGTGGGGCCGGAGCTATAGCACAGCGGGTAGGGTGTTTGCCTCACAGGCGGCTGACCTGGGTTCGATCTCCAGCATCCCATATGGTCCCCTGAGCACTGCCAGGAGTAATTCCTGAGCGAAGAGCCAGGAGTAACCCTGAGCATTGCCAGGTGTGACCCAAAAAAGAAAAAGAAAAAAAAAAAGAATTGCTGGGAGGCGCACCACTTGGAGGAACCTCTCAACTTCTACCAAAAGAAATCAATAAAAATAAACATTTACCTGAGGTCTATCGGATACATATTTTGCACAATGGCGAATTAACCGAATTGCTTCCATACTTGTGTCTGGGAAAGCTGCATTGCATGCAAATTCAGACAAACACTTCACTGCGTCCTGGAATGAATCAATTGTTGCTGGGAAATGCTTTTCAAATACAAGAGCTGAGAAAGGGAGGAAAACACAGCAAATGAGTAAAAATTTTCAATTATCTTTCCTCCCTCCCTCCCTCCTTCCTTCCTTTCTTCTTTCCTTCCTTCCTTCCTTCCATCCATCCATCTCCCCTCCCCCCTCCCTCTTCTTTTTTTTTTCCCTCCCTCCCTCCCTTCCTTCACTGTTGGGAACAGAGCCTAGCACAGCATGTTCTCTAACTGGTGAGCCACGTCCCCAGTACAGTGATTATTCTTGACTTTAGAAAAATACACTGACCGCTACATTCAATGCACACTTCTTAGCGGTTGAGGGTTTGGATGCTGAGACTAACAGATTAGTCTCAACAATTTACTTGATTACACTGATGTTAGTAAAGACACTAACGTCTACTTTGTTTCTATCATTAACTCAGCATTTTTAATATAGTGACCAGTACACAATAAACATCAAATCAAAGTGATTACATAAAATTGCATCTAAGTATACCTTCATTTCTTAAAGTGAAAAAAATGGAAGTAATATACCCAGGATAGTTATAAACACAATAAAATAATGTGAGTCAAGTGCTTAGCACATTATTCAATTCAAGCAAGCACTCAAATGACAAGCAATGATGCTGTCATTGATCCTGATGTTGATGACAGACATTACTATTTTTTTTTTTTTTTTGGGTCACACCCGGCGATGCTCAGGGGTTACTCCTGGCTCTGCACTCAGGAGTTACTCCTGGCGGTGCTCGGGGGACCATATTGGATTCTGGGGATCAAACCCGGGCTGGCATGGGCCGGCTGCGTGCAAGGCAAACGCCCTACTCGCTGGGCTATCGCTCCGGCCCCAACAAACATTACTATTATGCTGTCATTGATCCTGACGTTGATGACAGACATTACTATTATCTTCAGACACGCTTTGCTCACATTCTTAGTGTTTCATTTCCTCTTAAGAGTTAAAGGAAGCTATGTAGTATAAAGGTCAAATACAAAGACTTTTCTTTGGGGCTTTTGTTGACTCCACTAATCACTGGTTAAGCAGATTACTTAACCCTCACTAACCCTGAGATTTTTAGTCTTTACAGAACAAAGGGTTAAGATCAGATAGATAAAGAAAATATGGTACATATACACAATGGAATACTTCTTGGTCACAAGAAAAGATGAAATCATGCAATTTGTTGCTACATGGACGGATCTGGAGAGTATCATGTGAGTGAAATCAGTCAGAGAGGAAAGAGACTCAGAATATCTTATATGTGGGATACAAAGAAAAGTTGTAAGGGAGTATCAAATGCCCAAAGGCAATCGAAACAAAGATCAGGAATACTAGTCTTCAGTAAGAAGCTCACTACTGGGGCCAGGGTAGGCAGTGGGGATAAGTGAGGGAAGGAAACAAAAGGACAATGGTAAAGGGGAGAAGTGCCGGTCACAAAGGCAGGGTGTGGGGCAGGACAGAAACTGGAGACATTGATGCAGAGTTTGATGTTTGAACACTGCACGCCTGAAACTCAATAATAAATATCTTTGTAATACATTTTGTAATCCATGGTGATTCAATTAAAAAATTAAAAAAGGACTAATAAAGGTATTTATTGATTATTGTGAAGACTGAAAAATATACATGGAAAGTGCTTATAGTATTGTACCTATTCAATAAATTTTAAGTACAATTACAGCATTGTTTATTCTGGCCTTGTAAACAAGATTTAATGAACCCAAAGCCTATAAAAAAAGCTGGTAATCACACTTAAATCACTGAAGAACTCATTTAATTTTGTTTTAACAAGAGGAACAGAATACTCACTGACAATGTGCCCAGTTGTTTGGAATGCAAGTTCCACTATGCTTTCATCTTGATCGGATGCAGCTAGGTGAAACACAGAGAAAATGTTCTTCCACCCAGATCGAATGTTTGCAGCTTGAGAATTAACCATCTGTGCTATACATCGTACAACCATATCACGAATTGTTGGAGACCTGTAACATTAACATAATTGCTGGGGAGAGCTCTTCGGAAGCAACGCATATATTTTCCCTCTTTCTTTTTCTATATACTCTGGAAATAAAGTATTTTTCCACCCTCATATTAAGCAATGCAACAAATATATTACCTGTTCCGTTTCATTATATGTTCAAAGGGTCTCAAGAAATCCTTCTGGAATCTGAAATTAGCAAGTTCCCCTTTCTCTAAAAACTTCATTGATAATTGCCTCAAGGAGTCTACTGCAAAGATAGCTACGTCTTCATTAGGATTACAGCCAACCTACAAAGGCAACAAAAATATAGGGTACTAATGTCAGCAGTGAAAAACCTAAAATTATTTTTGTTTTAGAAAAAGAATATATATTAACTAAACCATAGATAGGTGTATCCTAAGACAGTACAATAATGGATACTAGGTGTGCTATCATTTCTCCGAAGATAAACATCGCATGACTAAATTCTTAAAATTAGAGTAATCAAAAGAAAACATGACCCAGAGGGTTTTCTAACTATAAAAACAGAGTAAAATTTCCACGAAAGGAAATTCTAGGTCTCAGATTATGATGAAATTTTAAACAAAAATTACTATAAACATAAGCAAATACTATAATACCTTATTAAAATGATCTCCAATAACTTCCCAAATTCGAGACCACTGCAATCTTATTCTTCCCATGTTATAATATGATATTTCTACTATTTTTTGTAGACTAAACATTCTTGGATGTGTAGTAGAAAGCAATTCATCCATAGACACAGCACAGAGCCAGCGAACAAAATCCACTAGAATATAAACATACACGTTTTAGTGAAAAATTTTAAAACCTTTAGTCAAATGATAACTTTAAGTAAAATAAAAATACATACCAATAGCATTTCCATCTAGTCTTGTAGATCCTGTAAATATTCTAAAAAAAAAAAGAAATGTATCTCACTTCTATGACATCAATTCAAAATTTTCAAGTCTTTTGTGCCTTGCATGTATTCTAAAGAAAAGCCAATTTTAAAATGTATAACATCTCACTTCTGTTATATGAATTAAAGTCTGCTGACCTTAAATATTCTAAAGAAAAAACCCAGAAAACATATAACAATCATATAGACCATATGAAGCTGACGTAACTTCTGGTACATCAATTCAAAAGCAGTCTAAATAGAGTGCATACTTTGCATGTGGGATGCTTGGGTTTGACTCCTAGCAGCACATAATACCTTAAGGACTGACACATTTTTTTAAATTTTTTATTTTACATACAAAGATATACTTAAAAGTTCATATTTGGGTTTTGATCATACAGGTAGCAGCACCCACCCGCCACCAGTGCCCATCTCCCACCAGCCCGGTCCCCCCCCTCCCCCGCCCTCCTCCATGGCGGTTCTTTATTTCTTCCATTTCTCTATCTTTCTCTTCCTTCCTCGCCGGTGGTACAGAACATACTTAAGGGTTGTCATTGTATCCTTTGCCTCTATTATGCTCAGTTCTAGGTTGGATTATCCCTATGTGCACACTGTTCCATTTCTGTCTTACCTAGCCTCGAAACCACGTTTATAATTTCACCTTTACAGACCTCCTGATTATTTTCACTTACCTTGGATATTGGTACATATTGTACCTTATATTTGTTATGCAGATAAATGCAGTCTTCTGTAACTGTCTCTCTCCTTCTGCTAATTTCGCTCCAACATAATCTTCTCCATTCCTTTAGGCAAATTTTATAACTTCTTCTATTCCTGTGTAGTGTACCAAAGCTTTTTATCCAGTCATCATTTCGGCACTCGGGTTGCTTCCAGATTCTCTTTGTGAATAATGCTGCTATGAACATAAAAGTAGGGATGGTGTTCCCTCGTTTTTGGTTTCCCAGAGTAGTTCCCAGGAGTGGTATGGCTGGGTCAAATGGGAGTTCAATTTCTAGTCTTTGGAGGAATGTCCATATTGTTTTCCAGAAAGGCTGTACCAGCCGGCATCCCACCAACAATGGATGAGTGTCCCCCCCACCCACGCCAGCCTTGTTGTTCTTGTTCTTTTGAATATGTGCCAGTCTCTGTGGTGTAAAGTGGTATCTCTTGTTGTTTTGATTTGCATCTCTCTGATGATTAGTGATGATGAGCATTTTTTCTATGTTTTTGGCCATTCAATTTCTTCCTTGCTGAAGTTTCTGTTCATTTCTTCTCCCCATTTTTTGATGGGGTTGTTTGTTTTCTTCTTGTAAAGTTCTACCAGTGCCTGATATATCCTGGATATTAACCCCTTATCAGATGAGTATTGGGTGAATATTCTTTCCCATTCTGTGGACTGCTTTTGTATCTTAGTCACTGTTTCTTTTGAGGTGCAGAAGCTTTTTAGTTTCTGTAGGACTGACACATTTCAAGGCAGCAAAAAATATCAGCTAACTGAAGGAGTAGTCTTTTTTTGAAGAAGCCACACCTGGCAGTGCTCAGCCCACTACAGGTGCCTGGGGACCTCTGGGGCCACACCACGGGGGGGGGGGGGGGAAGGACCTGGTGCTGGGAATTGAACTCAGGGGCCTGCAGTAGGTATGCGCTTTGTTAAGCTATCTTTCTAGTTCCTAAAGGAGGATGGGGTGGGGGTGGGGTGGTGGAGAGGAGCCACATCTGGCAGCGCTCAGAGCTTACTCTTGGGTCTGTGCTCAGAAATCACTCCTAGTGGGGTATGGGGAACTATGTACCGACAGGGATTGAACCCCAGTTAATCTCACTTCAAAGCAAGTGTCCTACACAGTCCCCAAAAGAGTACTTTTTCTTTTCATACATTTTGGTAATAAGTAGAGTTTGGATGTTTTACCAACCTCATTTGTATTTGGTGGTATTATTAAAGATATGTCATTTTATTAGTAGACTTACAATCACTAGATAGCTAATTTATGAGACTCCAAGAATAGTATTAATTGTATGCGCTCTTCATATTATTAAAACGTAAATTCTATTTTTTATAAAAATGTATATTAAAAAATCATTTACATTGAATTGCAAATAATTTGCACAGAACTTTGCAAACAGTTTCAAACATTAATAAAAAAGTGATTAAAACACTTTTCTTAGGGCATTTAAATATTTTAGAACTCTAGCTTTTCTAAGTTTTCTTCACTGAACTAGCTTCTACTGTGTTTCAAAGTAACATAAAAGATTTTAGCATGGTTATATTGGTCCTCTTTTTTAAGCTTTTATTTTTATCTATATTCATAGTAATCAAGGGTTTGATATAACTTAAAAGAATGAAATATATAGCCCTCATTTTAAGCTAGAGTTAGAATTTAGCTACATTTAAGCTAAATTTAGAATTTGGGTGATAAAAAGAAAATTTAAAAACAGAAGTAGATCAAATATTAAACTCAGAAATAGTAATCTCAGTAACAGTAAGAGTTACTATTAATTACAGGGGCTAAATAAATTACCCTTTCATTTAATAATCACCAATACCCTATTAGACCTCCCCCATGGCATTAGGGGCCATGGTACATCTAGTAAGGCCAGTTCAAATTTGGGACCTTATGTATGCCAGGCATGCACTCATTCTTGAGGCATCTTGGTCTAAATATGAACTACTAATTTTTTTTATGCTCTAATTTCTTTTTTTTAAGTATTTAATTATACCACCGTGAGATATACAATTGCAAAGATATACAATTAAAGAGTTCATATTTGGGTTTTGGTCATACAGTGTTCCAGCACCCGTCCCTCCACCAGTGCCCATCTCCCACCACCAACATCTCCAGTTCCCTTCCCCTCCCCCCAGCCCTCCTCCATGGCAGGTTCTTTATTTCTTTCCCTTCTCTTTCTCTTTTCCTTCCCTTCCAGACTATGGAGTACAGAACATACATTCAAGGGTTGTCATGTGTATCTTTTTGCCTGTATTTAATGCTCAGTTCTAGGTTGGTATTAGTACTTTCAACAATTGTTAGCACACTGTTCCATTTTCTGTCTTACCTAGCCTCTGACTCCCACACGTTTGTGATAATTTCCACCTTTGACAAGACCCTCTGATACATGTTTCACTTGACCTTGGATATTGGTATCATAATATGTACATATATATTTATGTCATGCAAATAAATGCAGTTATTCTGTAACTGTCTCTCTCCTTCTGGCTAATTTCACTCAACATAATCTTCTCCATGTCATTCCATTTATAGGTAAATTTCATAGCTTCATTTTTCCTAACAGCTGCATAGTATTCCATTGTGTAGATGTACCACAGTTTCTTTATCCAGTCATCAGTTCTCGGGCATACTGGTTATTTCCAGGTTCTGGCTATTGTGAATATTGCTGCTATGAAAATAAAAGTGCGGGTTGTGTTTCCTCTGTGTGTTTTTGGCTTCCCAGGGTATATTCCCAGGAGTGAAAAGGGAGGTCAATTTCTAGTCTTTGAAGGAATGTCCATATTGTTTTCCAGAAAGGCTGTACCAGCCGGCATTCCCACCAACAATGGATGAGTGTCCCATTTTCCCCACATCCAAGCCAGCACTTCTTGTTGTTGCTCTTTTGGATATGTGCCAGTCTCTGTGTTGTAAAATGCTATCTCATTGTTGTTTTGATTTGCATCTCTCTGATGATTAGTGATGATGAGCATTTTTTTCATGTTTTTTGGCCATTCAAATTTCTTCCTTGTTGAAGTTTCTGTTCATTTCTTTTCCCCCATTTTTTTGATGGGGTTGTTTGTTTTCTTCTAGTAAAGTTCTACCAGTTCCTGATATATCCTGGATATTAACCCCTTATCAGATGGCTACTGGGTGAATATTCTTTCCCATTCTGTGAACTGTCTTTGTATCTTAGTCACTGTTTCTTTTGAGGTGCAGAAGCTTTTTAGTTTCATGTAGTCCCATATGTTTATCTTTTCTTTTAGTTGCTTTGTTAGTGATGTTTCACCTTTGAGGATGCCTTTAGCTTCAATATCGTGGAGGGTTTTTCCTATATTTTCTTCGATGTACTTTTATGGATTCAAGTCTGATATTGAGATCTTTAATCCATTTTGATCTGATTTTTGTGCATGAACTACTAATTCTATAAACCGGCAAAAGCGTTAACTAATAATTTCTTCAAAGTCATAGAACCAGTAGTGTTCGGTCAATTTCAAATCTTGGCAAATTGGGCCAGAACCACACTCTTAATCATTTGCTACTCTTGTTTTTGCACTAAACTTAGCAAAACATAATTTAAATGTTTAAATAGGTGTTAGTTTTTCCCTATTATGAAAATCCATCTATTCTAAATATATTTTGATCTTTTAAACCACAGTGGCTTTGAATATCTCTAAGTCCTGGCAATGAACAACAAAAACTAGACAGGAAAGAAAGCTTAAAAAGCAGAAAACAAAACACAGTAGTTAAGCTGCTACTAAAAAGCAGGGATGGGGAACCTTACTCTACCAAGGACAATTCGGATATTTATAACACGCTCTGCAGGCAAACGGGCTTTCAATGAGAAGGGCATGTTTATCCTGTCATGAACCAGGGACTACCCACCCTTTTACTGCTTTACACAGTCCAGAGGCCGGATGTTTCCAACATATGCTTAAAGAACAACAGAATTTCCTACGTTGTTCTTTTCAGTATAAATGAACAGTAACTAAAATATCTGGCTGAAGCACAATCTGGAAGCTGGGTATGATGCAAAATGCCTCCCCCCCCCCCAAAAAAAAAAAACCTCCCCAAAATGATGTCTTTATTTTGAATGGTGGGGGGAGAAAAAGGGGAAAGAGAAAGAGCAGAGAAAGAGGGAAGGGAGAGGGAGGGGAAGTGGGAGAGGGGAGAGGAGGAGAGGTGGAGAGGAGGGAAAGAGGGAGAAGGGGAGGGGGGAGAGAGAGAGAGAGGCAAAAGCAGAGAACATAGGCTTCTTCAAAGTAGAGAGCCCCAGTACACATCCTAGCATCAAAGTCTGAAGGTATGAAAGCACCCATTTCAAAAAAATAAATACATATTTCAAGAGGGATCAGCAGAAATACTGGGGCAGGCAGCGCATGCACAGAACTGGTGCATTTAAAGAATAATTTGCTGAAATAATCACTCGTGTGGGATATAAAGAAACCTTGTATGGGAATATCAAATGCCCAATGGAAATAGAAACAAAGAACAGGAGAATTGGTCTTCATTAGGAATTTAGACACTAGGGCAGGGTTGAGGGGGGATAACTCTTGGACAATTAGGGAGAGGAACAGTGCCTACAAGAGAGGCAGGATATGAGGTGGGAGGGAAAATCGGAACATTGGTAGAAAGTAGTAGTCACTGGTGAAGGAACTGATGTTGGAACAATAAACGCATGGAACTCAATCATAAATCACTTTGTAAATCAATAAAGTCCATCCCTGTATAGTTTAGTTATAAAGATTCAACATTCTCAGGGCCGGAGTGATAGTCCAGTAGGTAGGGCGTTTGCCTTGCATGCAGCCAACCTGGGTTCGATCCCTGGCATCCTATATGGTCCCCAAGCACGGCAGGAGTAGTTCCTAAGTGCAGAGCCAGGACTTACCCCTGAGCATCACTCGGTAGACCCCAAAGAAGCAAAAAAAAAAAAAAAAAAAGATTCAACATTCTCTTAGATTCTATTTTTTTTTCCTTTTTTTAGGTCACACCCGGCAATGCTCAGGGGTTACTCCTGGCTCTGCACTCAGGAATTGCTCCTGGCGTTGCTCGGGGACCATATGGGATGCCGGGAATCGAGCCGGGCGGCATAGGCCGGTTGCGTGCAAGGCAAACGCCCTACCTGCTGGGTTATCGCTCCGGCCCCTTAGATTCTATTTTTTGGTCTTGTGTTCACACCCAACTGTGTTCAGGGACCCTCCGGGGATTAAAATTGAGATGCCTGGGTTAGAGAGATAGTAAAAGGGGGTAAAGTGCTTGCTTTGCAGGAGGCTGACCGGCTGATCCCAGGTATCCCATATGGTCCTCTGAGCACTGCCAGGAGTGATTCCTCAGTGCAGAGCCTGGAGTAAGCCCTGAGCACTGCCAGATGTAGCCCCAAATTAAAACTAAGATGCCTACATGCAAAGCATGTGCTCCTGGACTTTGAACAAAATCATCCTTGTCCTATTCTCTTAAATCCCCTACTGGTAGAGATCATTACAAAATTTGATCACCTTTAAGTTTAATCGAATCATTATGTTCAACTGATTGAAATAAGACGTATAATTATGAAAACATTTTAAAAATATAATTTAATAAATAAAATATGTGGTTTTTAATGCTTTGACCATAAACTAAGATTTATTTTAATTTTTTTCTAAAGATATCCCGATTTACAAAGATATTCATAGTGGAGTTTCAGGCATACAGTGCTCCAATGGCAAGCTCATTACCAGTTTCAACTTTCCTCCAACAACGTCCGTAGTCCCTTCCAACCCACCAAGCCTACCTCCTTAACAGGTACTTTTCTAAGTTTGGTTGTTGTAATTTGGATCTCATCCTTTCAATTTTGTTGATTCTGTGGTTCAGATATAAGGCTATTCTACATCTCTGCACCACCAATACATCTGAGCCCAACCCCTCACCTATAACCTCTGCCTCTTCTTTCTTACCCACCACTTCCTGCCCCTTGGCTCTTTCCTTCCCTATCTTTCTCAGTTCTATTACCTAGGGTCCTGGGTAATCTAAGCAGCCCACTTCGATACCTACAGTTTCCTCCTCCTGTTCTATATACCACAGATAACTGAGATTATCCAATATTTGTCTTTCTTCTTTGACACTTTGCTTAACATGATATTCTGCAGTCTTATCCAAATTTCAGCAAGTGCATTTCATCCTTCCTGATATCTGCACAGTGTTCATACACACACACACACACACACACACACACACACACACTTCCATTATGTATATACTTTATCTGTTGGAATATTATGGAGATTTCATATCCTAGCTACTGTACATTGCTACTACAATGACTAATGGTGTACATATGTCTTTCAAATAAATGTTTTTGTGTCCTGGGAGTAGATACCAAGACGTGGAATTGTTGGCTCCACTTGGCAGCACTATCTAATTTTTCTGAGAAATTTTCAGTTTGCCATAGAGGTTGAACTAGACAACATTTCCACCAGCAGTGACAGGGGGAGACTTCCCTTTTACCACATACTCACAACAGACTGTTCCCATTTTGGGTTCTTTTGCTTGTGTGCTTCTTGATATGGACAACGCTCACCAGTGTGATATATCTCACCGCCATCTTATTTGAATTTCCTTGATAAGAGATCATGAGCATTTTTTCATGTGCTATTGGCCATTCACTTGTCTTCTTCACAGAAATACCTGTTCACTTCCTTTCCCATTTTTAAAATAAGGTTTTTGTTGTTGCCGTCACTGCTGCTGATCATTGAGTTCTTTATATATCTTGGACATCAAACATTTCTCTAGTGTGCTGAGTGAAAATATTTTTTTCCGTTCAGTTAGGTGTCTAATTTTACACCTTGTGTTTCTTTCACCATGAAGCACATCTTTAATTTCATGTAGTTCCATTTGTTTATTTTTGTTTCTATCATTTTGCCAATAAAATCTTATCACTGAAAACACTTTTGATGCCACATCTTGGAGTGCTCTGCCGATTATTTTCCCCTCAATGTAATTTATGAATTCTGACCTGATCTCACCGCGCAAGCCTGGCAAGCTGCTCGTGTCGTATTTGATATGCCAAATACCAGTAACAATTATAGACCTCATTCCCATGACCTAATGGAATGGTTTGAGGCTCTTTATGTTCCTGGAGCGAGCAGATGCCCTCGGGCTCTACTAGCATGAGACAGGACATATGGAGATGTTACTGGGGCCCGCTCGAGCAAATCGATGATGAACAGGAAGATAGTTATAGTGGTCGATCTCAAAGTCTTTGAACCACCTTAAATTGACTTTTTGCGTACAGTGTGAGATATGGGCACAACTTCATTTTTTCAGATGTATTTATCCAGTTTTCTCAACATCATTTGTTGAAGAGGCTATTTTATGCTATTTCATGTAACCCACTCCCTTGTTGAAAATTAGTTGACTAGATTTGGGGATTTGTCTTTGTGTCTAATCCACTGATCAGAGACACTATCAATACTCCATGCTGTTTTGATCATGCTGCCTTATAGTACAGTTTCAAGTTAGGCAGTAAGATACTTCCCAATTTCTTATTTCTCACTATGGCTTCGACTATTCTGGGTATTTTATGACTCCATGGAACTTTGTAATTGACTGTTCTAAGTCCTTGAAGAATGTCACCAGAATTTAGATGAGGATTGTATTGAATCTATATAATAATTTAACCAGAATGTCATTTTGACAATATCAATTCTTCCAATTCATGAACATGAATTTTTTTTCTTCGCTTCTTAAGTTCATCTATCTCTTCCTTAAGAACCTTAGAGTTTTTACGGTACAGAGCTCTCCCAAGTTTTGCTGATTCCTAGATACTTGATATTTTCAAACACTGTTTTGAGTGAAGTAGACATTTCTCTCTTTCATTCTAGTTCAGTATTTGCATATGGGAATGTGAAATTTTTTTTTTTACATTTATTTTTTTTTTTTGGCAATTACAAAAATGTTCATGTTTGGGTTTCAAGTCATACAGTGTTCCAGCACCCATCCCTCCACCAGTGCCCACCTCCCACCACCAATGTCCCCGATACACTCCCCCTCCCCTAGTCTGCCTCCGTGGCAGGTTCTCCATCTCTTCTCTCTCTCTCTCTCTCTCTCTCTCTCTCTCTCTCTCTCTCTCTCTCTCTCTCTCTCTCTGTCTCTCTCTCTCTTCCCTCTCTTCCATGTTGTGGATTGTAATAGGCTTTTGACAATTATTGGTCCACTGTTCCTTTCTCTGTCTTTCTTAACCTCTGCTCCCACACATTTGTGGTAGTTTTCACCTTTGGCAAGACCTCCTTATCCGAATGAGAAATTTTTTTGTTTGCGGCTGTTGTAGCTGGCTACTTTGCTGTAGTATTGTTTCTATGAATCTTTTAATAGGTTATTTGGGGCTTACTCTGTAAATAGTAATAGTTTGACTTTACCAATTTGGATCCCTTTGATTTCTTTATCTTGTGTGACTAGTGTTGCTAGGACTTCTAATACTATATTAAATAAAAGTAAAGATAGTGGATATCCTTGCCTTGTGCCTAATCTCAGAGGTAATACTTTCAGTTTTTCTTCATTATGAACGATTGCTGACATGTTATATGGTTCCCTACGCACCACTAGAGTAATTTCTGAATAGAAGAGTCAGGAATAACCTCGGAGTATCAGCAAATATAACCAGAAAACTAAAAAGAATGATACAAGCTGTGAGTTGTCCATTACTATCTCAAAAAGGTTCCTCCTACTTCTATTTTGTTGGGGGCCTTAATCATGAAATGTTTAATCTTCTAAAAAGCTTTCTCTGCACTGACTGAATCATTGTATGGTATTTGTATTTTCCTTTATTGATGTGGCGAATATGTTGATTTTATATATTATGTATATTTACATATATTAAACCATTCTTGCATGCCTGGGATGAATCCCACATGATCATGGTTGTATGATCCTCTTGCTATGTTGTTGGACTTAGTTCAATAATATTTTGCTGAATATTTTTGTGTCGATATTCATCAGGCAAACTGGTCTGAAATTTTCTTTTCTAGCAGTGTATCTATTTGCTTTGGGTTTTATTTTAAAGCTAGTTTCACAGAAACTGTGAGGAAAGATTCCTGTTCAATTTTTTTTTTTTTTGCTTTTTGGGTCACACCCGGCAATGCTCAGGGGTTTCTCCTGGCTCTGCACTCAGGAATTACTCCTGGCGTGCTAGGGGGACCATATGGGATGCCGGGGATCGAACCTGGGCCGGCATTGACTGGCAGCGTGCAAGGCAAATGCCTTACCCACTGGGCAATCGCTCCGGCCCCTCCTGTTCAATTTTTTGGATGAGCATAAGAAGAACTCAGTGAACCCACCTGGCCCAGTGATTTTGTTGTATAGGAGATTATTACTGTTTCAATTTCCTTGCTTGTGGTTGGGTTATTTAGGTTTATTAGGTTTATTTTGGGCTACACTGGCACGTGATAGGGTCAAATGGAAATATTACTGGCACCCGCTCGAGCAAATCGACGAATAACGGGATGTCAAGTGATCAAGATTAGGTTTATTTAGGTTTATTTCCTACTCACTGAGTTTGACATGATTCTAAGAATCTTTTCATTTCTAGTTTCTCCAGCTTTACAGTGTAAAGCTCTTCATTGATAACTTACATTTCTAAAAGGTTTTTTTTGGTCATTTCTCCCCTTTCATTTCTGATCCAATTTAGTTGGGCATTTTCTATGTGCTTTCCAGTGAGACTAGCCAAAGGTTCATCTATCTGGTTTATTCTTTTTAAAGAACCAGCTCCTGGTTTCATTGCTTTCTTGATTTAGCACTGATTTTCTCTAGTTTTTATTATTTCCTTCTTTCTGCTAGTTTGGGGATTCATTTATTGTTCCTTCTCCAGATATTTAAGATGATCATTTAAGGCGAGAGAGAGAATATAGCAGGCAAGGTAACTCATCTTGCACACGCAAGACCCAGGTTCAATCCCCAGAACCCCACATGGTCGTCCCTCAAGGTCACTAAGAGTGATACCTGAATGTAGAGTCAGGAGTATGCCCTGAGCAAAGTCAGGCATGGCTTTCTCATCAAGGTTACTATTTTTCTGTTACAGGTCCAATAATACATAAGTTTTTCTACTCTATCTCCTTCCTGTACTCTATAAATTCTAAAAAAGTAAAATGGAAATCCATCATTTAAATTACAATGCAATATCTTATATTATTTAAAGTTATTTTGACAGCAATTTAAAACCATTTTATTACTGAGCAAAACATATCTAAATTTTAAATAATTAAAATATAATGAATCCATAAAGGTGATGAAATGAATACCTTACCTATCTACAGCAACAACAACACTCTGAGAACTGGTTTCTCCAATGGACTCCTGAATACTTGCTATCTGCTTCCAGTCCACATTTCCTCCAACTAACACACATAAAAGAGAGTCATTTCAGTTTGAAAATAGTTCAGAGGAAGAATACATCTTACAGTTCTAAAACACATTTTTTGAAATCAACTATTTTCCTAACAAAAGAAATAATGTTTTGGGTGAATAATTCTTTTGGTAAAACATTCATCAAGACCAAATGTGCTTTAATGAATTACAATGAGCCATATATACATTATAAACATACAAATTGTATTTGCGATTATTCACAAATTAGGGACACTTAGATTTGAAATCACAAAATCAAAGACAGCATTTTCCTAAAATATCAACAATGGAATTGGAGTCATCCAATTCCATTGTTGATGTTTAAAAACCCAATCCCACTTTTTGGGTTTTATTTTGTTTATGGCTTTTTTGGGACACATCCCTTGATGCTCAGGGCTTGCTACTGGCTCTGCACTCAGGAATTATTCCTGGTGGTGCTCACGGGACAATATGGGATGCTGGAGGTTGAACCCGCGTCGGCTGTGTGCAAGGCAAATGCTCTATCTGCTGTGCTATTGCTCTGGGCCAATTCCAGTCCCATTTAATTATGTCTCAACTTGTTATTTAATCTGCTCCTATTTACAAGAAGTCTCACAGAAATTCTTACTCCGAATAAGAGTAATCTAGTTCTTTCTTAGAACTAGAACACTAGTTCTAGTTCTAATGTCCTTTTCCCCCTTTTTTCTTGGGGGGAAGAGTCACACCGGAATGAATGCTCAAGGGTTATTCCTTGCTCTTAGCTCAGAAATTACTCCTGGGTGCTCGGGGCCATATGGGATGCCGGGATTGAACCCAGGTCGGCTATGTTCAAGGCAAACAAATGCCCTACCCGCTGTGCTATCGCCTATGGTCCCCCTAATGTCTTTTCATTCAAACAATTTCTTCTCTTAACTCTGATTCCAGGACAGAGAGATAACAAAGGGTAAGAAACTTGTGTTTTATGTTGCTGTCCACAGTTTGAGTCTTAGGGGGCACACTATAGTCTCAAGAGAACCATCTGAAGTGACCCCTGATCAAAAGAACTAGCAGTAGCCTAGGGCACAAGAAAGTGTGTCCCCAAACCCCCAAACGAAACTGCTTCTATACCATGTTACCTAAACATTAATTTAGAATTATTTAAAATAAAAACAGGGGGCGGAGCGATAGCCCAGCGGGTAGGGCGTTTTTTACACGCGGCCGTGCCGGCCCGGGTTCGATCCCGGCATCCCATATGGTCCCCGAGCACCGCCAGGGAGGAATTCCTGAGTGCAGAGCCAGGAGAAACCCCTGAGCATTGCCGGGTGTGACCCAAAAAGCAAAAAAAAAAAAAGCTTCCATATGTTCTACAACAGAATAATCAATTTCTAGTTTTCAAACCCAGTAGCTTAAAATAATCTTTTGTAGCTGTCCTCTCCTCCAACAGTCACCAAATATTTTGAGATATTCATTCATTTTCTTACTTAAGACTTAACACTGCACGCCCTGATAGTTCAGATGGTCTTGTTGTTTTCCTGCTGCCTGCCCCCCACCAGTTAGTCGATACATTCTCCGGATAGATTAATTCTCATAAATCATTTCCTTCATTTAGCTTATGATTACTTACAGAATAAACTATAAATTCAACCTAATATTATAGTAGTTCCAGTCAACATGCTAGTCAGTGTATGTTTCTATTCAGACTACCTTTACTTATGGAAGACAGTAATATTGTCAATATATTAGGGCCACCTCAACGGTGTTGGGCATGAAGGGGGAAGCCTTGAACTATTCTTGGCAATACTTGGCACTACCAATACTTGGCATTACCTAGCAATGCTAAAGGAGTCATGTGGAGCTAAGGTTAAAACTCAGGATAATTGGCACCGGACCGATAGTACATTGGTGAGGGCGTTTGCCTTGCACGCCAACCAACCCAGGTTCTATCCCCAGCATTCTATATGGTCACCCGAGCACAACCAGGAGTAATTCCTAAGCACTTATGGGTATGACACCCCAAAAGGGCAAAATAAAACAAATTTTAAAAAAAATCCTTAAGGAGGCTAGAGCGATGATCCAGCGGGAGAGCGTTTGCCTTGCACACAGCCAACCCAGGTTCGATCCTTGGCATCCCATCTTGTCCCCGAGCACCGCCAGGAGTGATTCCTGAGTGCAGAGCCAGGAGTAACCCCTGAGCATCACTGGGTGTGACCCAAAAAAGCAAAAAAAACAAAAAAAACAAAAAAAAAAAACCCTTAGGTCAATGGCTTCACACACATGCAAGGCACAATCTCTAACACTGGAACAAATCATGTCTTCATTTGGAATTTACCAATAGTTTAAAAAAAATCTTACATATACGGCCTGAAGAAAAAAAATTACTGTAATATTAGTCCATTGTTCTATCTTCCTCCTAAGTATTTATTTAAATAAATATTACCAATGAAAAAATTTCCTGACAGTTTTATATGACTTAGGTGTGTTAATGTGGTCTTGTAACCAGATAAAACACTATATTAAAGAATTCAGTCATATGTATTCTGGTATTCTCCTACCCTACTCAATTATCCAAAGCAGTTTTCAACAGTTTATTTTGTTAACTGAACAGACTTCAATAGATGCCTTAGAGATGATGTCATTTAATCCAGGTGAACCTAAACTCTACTCTTAAAAAATGAAGAGTGAGAAAAGATGTGAGCCCTATCCTTGCTATTAATGATTCATAAATCAATTTCAGTAGAATGTATTGAATAACAATGTTCATGTCTGAAATAAGTTAAATATTTTGCTAAACAACTAATTTCAAAAGGTGGGAAGTGAGGCTGTTAGCTCATGAAAAGTGTACGTGATAAAATATTAATTTAAACTGAACACAAAATGAAGAAATGGAAAAGGCAGGAAAGCATTCGATAGAAAACACATATGCATACACATCTGTATCACTGTCTTCCCGTTAATCATCGATTTGTTCGGCGGGCACCAGTAACATCTCCATATGACCTGTCTCATGCAAGTAGAGCCCAAGGGCACCTACTTGCTCCAGGAACATAAAGAGACTCAAACCATTCCATCAGGTCATGGGACTGAGGTCTAAAATTGTTACTGGTATTTGGCATATCAAATATGACACGGGTAGCTGGCCAGGCTCTGCCGTGTGGGTAGTATAATCATCTCTAAATCCAGCATTTATTGATGAACCAGGCCGCCAAGCGGCCATGCAAGCCAGGCTGTAGTAGGCTGGTCTGCTGCCTATTCCTTATAACCATATATCTAAAGATATGATATATGAATAGCCAGTGCATGTATCTTGTACAAGAAAGCATAAATTATGTATATAAAAGAAAAGCATACAAGTCATAGCATCACAGTATAATACATTTAGGAGTGGCTATAATGGAGGATTTGACAGGTAAAAGGGAGTCAACAGTAGGAGACTAAAGCTAAATGTTTAGAAATAAAATGTGGAGAATCTTGGCTGTAATGTTAAATAAACTACTTCTGAAAGCATGTAACCATTGTAACTTTTAGAACACTAACATGATCCAATCTATTTTCTAAAATATAATTCTGCCAATATGTGAGGGATAAACTGAATCTATATAACACAAACACATAATGAAATCCTAAAACAAGTGACAGGGAATAATGTTAAGCAATACTTTGTGTTTGCTGAATAAAAAAAAATTTTTTGAGGGCCGGAGCGATAGCCCAGAGGGTAGGGCGTTTGCCTTGCAGCGGGCCGGCCTGTGCCAGCCTGGGTTCGATCCCCAGCATCCCACATGGTCCCCCAAGCACCGCCAGGAGTAATTCCTTAGTGCAGAGCCAGGAGTAACCCATGAGCATTGCCGGGTGTGACCCAAAAAAAAAAAAAATTTTTTTTGGAGAAAAACATACCAATCACCATATATTTAAGTATCAACTGAATGATCTTTCTACAGAGCTTTCTATATTCTTATATAAATAATTTTAAATCATCAACAATACACATATTTAGAGGAATTTAAATAATGTAGAAAGTATCTGACAATCCAAGAATATTTCACAAATACATGGAATCTTTCAAATTCGTATGATAGTATAACACTGTTGACTAATAGCTGCAGTTCTAATAAATAACTCACTGTCTTCCCATTGTTCATCAATTTTCTCGAGTGGGCACTAGTAACATCTGAGGTCCATAATAGTTACTAGTCTTTGGCATAAAAAGTAAATAAAACACGGTAGCTTGCCAGGCTTTACCGTGTAGGTGGTATAGTCTCAGTAGAAGGCTCTCAACCGAGCATTTACTGATGAAACTTAAAGGGGGAAGATCAGGTTTTCTCTTGGATGGAGCTCTGAGGAACTATGGAGTCTGGATGTTGAGAATGACTAACTGTATGACGCGTGGTTTGCTCTGGCTTCTTGCTAGGCTTACTGGTATCAGTTAAAACATGTCTATAACTGTTTATTATGTATAAATGTGAAAGAAATTGGGACAAACCTTATGCAAAATTCAGTATCCTATAAAAATATTGCACGGCTGCTTTGTGGCCCGCGCACCAAGGGACATGTGGGTCTGACGTGGGTGGGTCTCTCTTTTTCCAGGGCAACTGGCATGGAGGCGGAGGAAAGGGCAGGTCCCAAAACTCCACTCCCAGTCCGGCCAGCTTGGTCTCTCCCCACTCATGAGAGCAAACCCTTGGAGCAATGTTGGACTCAGCCAGGGGATGGCCGAGCCCCTTACCAGGAGGTCAGTTCCATGGGTTGCTTCCACATGGGGCTGGCCGAGCAGCGCAGCTGTGGGTCTGAAGTGGATGGGTTTGGATCTCTTCCGGGGTTGCAAATTAGCTAAGTCTGGCGTGGGTGGGTCTCTCTCTTCAGGGGGCAACTGGCATGGAGGCGGAGGAAAGGGCAGGGCCCAAAACTCCACTCTGAGTCCGGCCAGCATGGTCTCTAATTATGAGTTATTTATTTATAGAGACCAATAAATAATTCATAATTACAAATATTTAGGTTAAGAACAAAGATGTATAAGCTGTGAATATTAAATTTTTTAAAAGAATAGTATATAAATATAACTATATATGTGTCATGTATTCTCAGAAATTTTGAGTTTGCTTCCAATAAGACTTTTATTGTTGCTACAGTAACAATAGTTATCAGAAAGATAACTACTCTAAAATTTGGCAACACAGACTTCCCTTAATAAGGAGGGCATGTTTAATATACACACATATACACTAAACTAGCTCCATTATGTGCACCCCACAATCTTCTACCTTAAATTCTGGTACCTGGAGTAGATGACAGGGCAAAAACGAAAAGGAGAACACAGATGAAAAGGAAGGCATGCTTCCTCACTGGATTAGTTGGTGACCTATGAGATGGTTTGAAGGAAGGGCACTATCCCTCAAAAGGGTCAATTAATGGAATGGTTTCCTCTATAATAGAGACTCAAATTTGAGGTACTTCATCAGGTGAAAAGAAAATGGAACACACAAAAAAGAAAAGTCCGTTACAAAAGGCATAAGTTAAAGAAAGACCGGAAGGAAAGTGGAAGTGCATAGCCTGTCATTTGAGTGATTTAGAAGCATGTTTTTTTACTTCTAGATCTAAAAATTTATTTTCAGGTAAATTCTCCTTTCATGAGAAAGCAGATCACCTCATATCCCTGTAACCTAAGAAGTAGTATAATGAAATTAATTTTTCTCACTTTCAAGTACATTAATAAACATAATATTTAAATATTAGTTTTTCTGCTTAACTACACCCTTTTTTGGGTGTCAGGAGTTGAATCCAAGGCCTTACATATGCATGTGCTCTACTGCTGAGATACTGCTGACCCTGTTTACAGCTTTCAGAAGATGAAATATTCTACAGTTGTTTTATTTGTAGTGTAATCCACTTGTATTACTAGAGCAACTGAGAAAACTGAGTCTTAGCAATTTGCATGTCAATTAATTTTGCCTTCCTACACTCCTGAACCTTTAAAATAAAAAGGAAGAAAAAAGCTGTGATTGAATTAATTGATGTACATTCATTTCACTTGCCTGTAAATATTTTTCATCTGTATCTCTTGCTACTCTCTGAAGTAATTATCGTTCTAATGTTCCGAGTCAGATTCCCAGGTTACATAAGTCACCATGCAGGTGCTCAGGCACTTGTAAATTCTGCTGCTGGTCACCATGTTAATAGGTCTACACCTGCACCTCACAGAATCACAGCATCTAAGATACAACTGAGGTACAGATTACTCTGCTGGCTTCAACAGTTGGATTCTCACTGGGAATTAACTGCCCAGTCCAACTTCAAGTCTCAACATGCTCCTGGTCTTTACTTGTTTCCCTATTCACTGGTTTTCAAGCTTGAAATTGTTTTTTTTGTATTTCCTATAAATTTTTACTGCAAGCAACAACAGAGAAAATGCTTAAAGATAAAAAGACAGAAAATGTACAGAAACAAAATGGTTTACAGTACAAAGTATTAAGAGATAGATATTAAAAGATAAATATTCCTAACTCTTAGGTACCTTTTAAGTCATGTCTCTAGATTTCTTCGTTGGAAGAGAGGTGGGGAGAATGACAGAGAATAATCCAAAAACCACTAATAGTTCCTGCACTAAATGCATAATATATATATGTATATACTTATATATAATCTTCAAACTCAATATATATAATCTTTTTAACTTGAAAAAAGAGAAAACTGAATTCAAGAGTTGAAGTAACTTGCATATAATAGACCAGAAACGCAGAAGAACTCAAAGTGGAAGTATAGAATTCAAACTCCATTGCTTCTTCCCTAGTGAAACCTTTCTTGTTTAGGACCAAATGTATTGTCTTTTGATCTTCTGTATCTTGAGTTAAATCTAGAAGTTCCTGACCATAGACGGGGAAGTTTCCTCACTGAGTTTTCACAGAGCCTTTAAAATTTTTAGTGTGAATTTTTTTCTCCAGTTGTCCTAATTATTTATCTTTTACTACACAATTATCTGCTTTCCTTCTACCTCAAACTAGATTAAAACTGAGGACCATTTAATGTTTCAAAAAAAACACTGAGATCCTTGCACAGACATCTTGCTTTTCTCATCTTGCCTTCCTACACTCCTGAACCTTTAAAGTAAAAAGGAGAAAAAAAGCTGTGACTGAATTAATTGATGTACATTCATTTCATTTGCCTGTAAATATTTTTCATCTGTATCTTTTGCTTCTCTCTGAAGTAATTATCGCTCTAAGGTTAGCAAAGAGCCTCTTATTATATCCCTCTAATTATATCTTACTGCAGCAATAAAGTTATATAAATCAGCAAGTTATGAAACAAATTGTCATCCCTTGTAAAAAAATTAAAACTCTCCTCACCTAGCCCCAGGCCCACAAATTCATCAGGAGCCTGATCTTTTGTTCCAGTAAGAGATCCTTCTCTCCCTCGTACTGTTCCAGAAATGTATCGAGGTTTTACTCCAGTTCCTATAAGTTGTGCAAGTTCCAACTGACTGATGCATTTCAGAATCTTAAAGAAAAAAGTATTTTAAATTCCATGTTAAAAAATGCTTGCAAATATCAATGTAGCAGTATCAAATGACTCATACATACATCATGCATTACCAAGTTGGATTTATCTACAGGATGCAAGGGTAATTCAATAACACAAATCAATGAAATATTACACCATCATCAATGAAAAAAGATGAAAACATGTTATCACTAGATAACATGTGATAACATGTTGATAGGGTCAAATGGAAATGTTACTGGAGCCCGCTCCAGCAAATCGATGAATAATGGGATGTCAACTGATCAAGTGATCACTAGATACTGGAAAAAAAAAAGACAAGGTTTAGTACCCATTGAGAAAAAAAAATTGAAAAAATGAGAATAAAAGGATACCTCAAGATAATAAAGGCCATATATTACAAACTACAGCAAACATCACACTCTATGATAAAAACAAAACAAAACGGAGGCATTTTCCCCTAGGAACAAGGATGGCCATTCTCATCACACGACTGCTCAACGGTTTTGGAAGTCATAACAGAACAATCAGACAAGTAAAAAAAAAGATATTCTAGGTGGTCGCCCTTCCCCCTCCATCTTGCCGGACCTGGTGGCCCGGGCGGCGCCCACGGGCCGCCGGGCCTCCGGAGGCTGGGAGGCTGGCACCGGCTGCGCGGCCTAGCGCCATGGAACCCCGAGGAGGGCAGATGGGTTTTGGGGGGGGCCCGTCGCCCTGAGGGTCCCGAGCAGCCGGATGTGACTCGCCCACCACACTAGCCACCATTTTTGCTGTCGACGCGCGAAACGGCCTCAGACCAGATCAACAGAGCAAAGCCAGTTCGAGCCCAGGTAGGCGGCTCCAGAGGCGGGAATCACGGAGTCGTCGTGGGGCGTGTCGTCCCTTCCCCTCCATCTTGTCGGACCTGGTGGCCCTGCCGGGCGGCGCCCACGGGCCGCACGGGGCCTCACGGAGGCTGGGGAGGCTGGCGCCGGCCTGCGCCGGGCCTAGCTGACCGGACCGAGGAGGGCAGTGGGTTTGGGAGGGGCCCGCGCCTCTGGGGTCCCGGCAGCCGGTGTGACTCGCCCACCACACTAGCCACCATTTTTGCTGTCGCCGCGGCCTCAGACCAGATCAACAGAGCAGCCAGTTCAGCCCAGGCGGCTCCAGGCGGGAATCACCGGAGTCCTGGGCGTGGTCGTCCCTTCCCTCCATCTTGTCGGACCTGGTGGCCCTCCGGCGCTCCACGGGCCGCGGGCCTCACGGAGCTGGGGAGGTGGCGCCGGCCTGCGCCGGGCCTAGCTGACCTGGAACCAGGAGGTGGGTTTGGGGTGGGCCGTCGCTGGGGTCCGAGCAGCCGGATGTGACTCGCCCACCACTAGCCCATTTCGGCGCCGCGGCCTCAGACCGATCACGAGCAAGCCAGTAGCCCAGGTCGCCGCGGCCGCGGTCCCTAAAATAGTAAACAGTAATGTCTTTTAATGCATTGCGTCAACGAAGATCAGGAAAGTTTGTTGGGAAAGTATAAAGGAAAGAAATGACATACAGAACTCGCCAAGTGGTTGAGGTGCGGGAGCGGGGGGAGGTGGGGTCATTGGTGATGGGAGATGGGTTTGGGCGGAGGGTGCGTGTTGGAACACGTAGAACCAAAGCTCTACCTAGCATCTTTCAATAAAAAAAAAAAGGTGGAATCTTCCACAAACATGTGGGAATCAGTGGTTGGGTGGACAAAGAGAACAGTGTGCTAATATTTGTCGAAAATGATAATACCAGTCTAGAACTGAGCATTAATATAGAAAAGATATACATGATGATCTCTGAATGTATGTATTGCAATCCAAATGTTAAGAAGAAAAGAATTTGCCTATGGGCTGGGGAGGGGGGGGGGTGGGGACATTGGTGTTGGGAAATGGGCACTGTGGGATGGGTGCTGGAACACTGTGCGACCCAAACATGAACATCTTTGTAATTGTATATCACATGGCGTGTAATAAAATATTAAAAAAAAAAAAAAAGATATTCTAATTGGAAAAGAGATTAAATTATCAGGGAAGAAATGAAACTGTGGACAGATTAATAAAGAGAAAACCCATAAAAATTCCAGCAAAATAATTGAAAATAATATTACAACGAAGAGGAAAGATACAAAATCAAAAATCAGTTGCATTTCTATATTCAAACAAACTAGAAGAGAAAAAAAATTCCATTTACAAATACATATTTAAAAAATGAATCAACAGGGAGGTGAACTATACATCAAAATCTATAATTCACCATTGAAAGGAACAGAAGACACAAGAAAATGGGAAAATATCCCATGTTCGTGAATTAGAAGCATCAACATTGTAGAAATTATCATCTTACCCACAGTTTATGCATTCAATACAATCTATTAAATTTCAGTGGCATATTTCAAGGACAGAGAGAAAACACAGAAGTTTGCATAAAGCCATAAAATCCCATGATTAGTACAGCAATCCAAGGAAAAAGAAGTGAAGCATCACATTTCCACTATATTATAGTATCAAAACAGTGTCATGTAAGCGCTCAGATAAATGGAACAGAATTGGAAGTGCAATAATAAACCCTCACATTTACAGAGTGTTAATACATACAACAAAATAGCCACAAGCATAAAGTGGAAGGAAAAGTTCTTAGAATAACAGTGCTGGAGCAAGTGGATAGCCACATCCAAAAGAACGAAACTGAGCAGTATCTCACAAGTTTACTTTTAAAAATTCAAAAATAAATAGAACTACATCAAACTAAATGGCTTCAATACAGCAAAATAATAAAAACTAGCACTATAACAAAGATACTCAACTGGAAATAATATGTACACATTGGACTAATATTCACAATAAAGAATTCACAATCTCATCAAATAACACCATCAAACACTGGGAGAAGAGACACTCTTCTCCAAAGAAGAATGACCAGGGGCGGAGCGATGGCCCAGCGGGTAGGGCGTTTGCCTTGCACGCTGCCGGCTGTGGCGCCGGTTTGATCCCTGGCATCCCATATGGTCCCCTGAGCACCGCCAGGAGTAATTCCTGAGTGCAGAGCCAGGAGAAACCCCTGAGCATTGCTGGGTGTGACCCCAAAAAAAAAAAAAAAAAAAAAAAGAATGACCAGCAGAAACATGAACAAGTGTTCATCATTAGCGAAATGCCAATCAAGGTACCACCTCACACTGGTGAAAATGACCTATATTAAAGACATCAGAAACAACATGTACTAGCGGGGAATTGGGGGAAAGGTACCTTATTCACTGTTAGTGGGAATGTAAACTGCAGCCTCTACAGTAAGAACTGCAGAGATCTCTCAGAAAATTAAAAAAATGGGCAGGAGCAATAGTACAGCCAGTAGGGCACTTGCATTGCATGCAGCCGACCCTGGTATCCCATATAGTACCCTATGCACCAGCAGGAGTGATTCCTAAGCACATAGCCAGGAGCAAGCCCTGAGCACCACGAGTGTGCCCCTCCCCAGCCAAATAAACAAATATAAGTTAAAAAAAGAACCACCATGATTAAGAAACCCCAATCCTAGGTATCCTACCCCAAGAACACAAAACCACAGATCTGAGAGGATATTTGTACACCTATACTCACTGTAGCACTATTCATAACAGCCAAGAACTGAAAACAACTCAAGTATCCAATATAGATGAGTAGATAAATATATAAACTTATTCAATGGACTACTACTCTACCTTATGAAAAGATGGCCTAACTTTTTTGCTACAACACAGATGGAATTGATGGGTATCATGCTACTGAAATTAGAAGATGACAAATACCAGATGACGCTGAATAAAGGTTGTATATAAAGAAACAAAAGAAGTAGACAGTATCTGATGTAAACCAAGTCTTAAACCTTAATAACAAAACTGAGGTTAAAATGGGGGTGGGGGCAATGAAGTGAAAGAGTCCTTATGGACAGTGGTGGAAGGATACTGGTACTATGGTAGCAAGTTTTATAGTAACACCGTACCCCTTTATGCTCTTGAAAACCTATGTTACTTCAAAATATTAGAAATGTATGTAGTTTTAAAAAGGTAAATATATTTCTCCTGAAGGTACTAAATTTTCTCCCCAAACAGCAGGTATGTCTGACAGCCCACCCTACAAAGTTAAAAATAAAGTGCATATACCTCATGCCATGAATTTCCTAAATAATTTCCATCTGTATGTGCCACCGTGATGAGTGTTTTTATTGTATCAATGTTCTTCTGTTTCATTTCAGTAATACCAGAGCTCACTGTAAGTAAGGTGAATCTTGCAAGTGCCTGAACGTATGCATCTCTTTCCAGCTATAACAAGGAGAAAAACACTTATGTGGTAAAAACATAAAAAGTGATCTTACTGACAAAACTCTACATATTCATATATTAAGGTTTAACTGGAAATTATAAATTACATATACTAAATTTCATACTATAGTTTTATTTTTAATTTTTAGATGACAAATGAAGCAGAAAGGGATGAAATTTGACAATTCAAAGCAATATAGATGTAATATCAGTATGAGATTTTAGCAACAATGAATGTTTTCATCATTTCATCATTTTCAAAATAGTTTAAAAACACTCATCAGCACCTATGTTTTTAATAGTTTTTAATTAGCAGCCACCTAATTTATAGAGATTTATTTTTCATACACAGTGAGGTTTGTATTTCTTAAATTTTAACAATAACAATGAAATGTGAAAAGTTTTAGAAAGAAAGCTGTGATTACAACAGCCAGAATCTGAAATAACCTGAATACTCGAGAACAAAAGACTGGCTAAAGAAACTATGGTACATCTACACAATGGAATACTACACAGCTGTCAGAAAAGATGAAGTCATGAAATTTACCTGCAAATGGATGGACATGGAGATTATCATGCTGAGTGAAATAAGTCAGAAGGAAAAGGACAGAATGACATAGAATGACTGCATTCATTAATGAGATATAAATACATACCAGCGTTCTACTAATTGTGGGAAATGGTAAGATAATGCCAGACTAGAACTCAGCATTTAATGTACAAAGGGTTTTACATGATATACCTTAAATATCTGTATCTGTAGGGCAAGCCACAGTGTGTAAGAGACAAGACAGAGAGAGAGGAGAGAGAGAGAGAGAGAGAGAGAAAGGAGGAAGAGTCACGGGGGAGAGAGAGAGACATAGACAGAGAGAAGAAAAGGAAAAGTGCCTGCTATAGAGGCAGACTGGGGAGGTGGGAGGAATTTGGGGACACTGGTGGTGGGAATAGGGCACTGGTGGAGTGATGGGTGTTGGAACACTGTATGACTGAAACCCAATCACGAACATCTTTGTAACTGTATAGCTTACTGTGGTATAATAAAAATATAATAATAAAAAATGTATTAAATCTTAATTTCTGGAAATTGTATGATAAATTATTCAACTACTGAAAAAAGCTGTTACTAAAACTTATTATCAGACAAAGCATATGAATGAGTAGAAAGAACTAAATTCAAAGAAATTATGGATACTTGGATTTTTTAAAAAACTCATTTTTAGGCTTAGGTAAAATTACAAAAATGATGTATACAAATAAATATTAAACCAGATTATGATTTAGTATGATCATATATTTAAAGATGATATTAAAATTAACATATAGTAATTCAGTGTACCTTTAAAAACCCTGCAGTTAATATCCTATAGGGGAAAATTCAAGTTTTTATGATGACATTTAGACACATTTATACAGAACTATCCCTCCTGTCAGAGCTTCTTGGGAAAATTAAATTTAAAATTTATAAAAATTTATAAAATTCTAGCAAAGATTAGTTTTTAAAAGTTGAAGTACAGTAAAGGCAAGGATAATTTGTGTTTTCCAGTCTGGACAATGGCATGTTTTTTTACCTGAATGCTGAAAATGCAGGCAATTCTGATGGCACATCTTATACCTTCCAGGCAAAGAGAGGCTACTTCAGTGTCATCACAGTCCTGTAGACCCACACTGAATGCAGCCAGAAACGGCGTCCAAGCCAACTGGAAAAGGAGAAAGTTTAAATGTAGTATACATATCAACTGATAATAAAGTTTTAGAACAATTTCTTAAAGCTTTAGACAACAAGTGATTTGAGGAAGTTTTGAAAATAAACCAATAAGATTCTTGGTATAATTATTTGGAAAGCTTTCTCAGACAAAGGAATGGCTGGGCTTCACTGGTAAAATCGATTACAAATTCAGTAAAAAATGCTGGGCACAGTTTCTAAAAATTATTCACATGAGTAAGAAACAGGATAGTCAATATTCATAAACATTAGTAGTCTTCTGTTTTTCGGGACCCAGCTGGCTGTAAGCATAGCTTACTCTCGCTCTATGATCAGAGAGCACTCCTGACAGTGCTCAGGTACCTCACGTGGTGCCCAGGATAACCCTGGGTCATACCATCTCTCTGGCCCAGAGTTACTACTAATTTCACTCTTCACTTCAGAAGTCTTCTCTCTGAAAGCTTTCAGCTTACCTATCTCTAATAAAATATTTTTAATCAGGTTTTTTTCCCCTTTTCAGCATTTTGTTTTTTTGGTTTGAGGGCCACAACTGGAAGTGCTAACAGCCCTTGCTCCCAGCAGTACTCAGGGTTCATGCATTGCCAGAGATCAGACCCATGACTCCTCAATGTAAAGTATGTGCTTCTAGCTCTTTGACCTATTTCCATAGTCTTATTTTCCCATTTTAAACCTACGCCAGGGTCATAATTTATTAATCTAGATACATTCTTAGTGGGGAAGGGGGTCATATCTAACAGTGCTCAGTGCTTACTTTTGGTTCTGTGCTCAGAACCACTCAGGGATCACTCCTGGAGGGGCTTGTGGGATGATATGGATGCAGGGGATCAAACCAGGTCAGCTGATACAAGGAAAGCACCCAGCCCACTATACTATCTCTCACCCCTAACCTTTTATTTTTCACTGGATCACTGTATCACTGTATTCCCATTCATCATCGATTGGCTCGAGCGGGCACCAGTAACATCTCCATATGTCCTGTCTCATGCAAGTAGAGCCCAAGGGCATCTGCTTGCTCCAGGAACATAAAGAGCCTCAAACCATTCCATCAGGTCATGGGAATGAGGTATATAATTGTTACTGGTATTTGTCATATCAAATACGACACGGGTAGCTTGCCAGGCTCTGCCGTGTGGGTAGCATATCTTGTAGTCATCTCTAAATCCAGTGTTTATTGATGAAGCGTGTGGCAGCTTGAGGCTGCGTGAACTGGGCTGTGATACTTTTATTTTTTATAGCCAAATATTTCACATTAAGACAGCTGTAGTGGGGCCCGAGAGACAGTACAGAAGAAGCTTGTCATGTGTGTAAATGACCCCCGTTACACACAACTTATGTTTTTACCAACTGATGCCTGGCATTGCATATAGTCTCCCAAGCATTGTCAGGAGTGATTCCTGAGCACAGAACCAGGATTAAGCCCCAAGTACTACTATGCATGATCCCATCATCACTGAAAAAAACATCAGAACTATCTCTGGTTCTTAGTTCCTTTAAAAATTTAATTTAGGGCTGGTGGGGCCAGAACGATAGCACAGCGGTTAGGGCGTTTGCCTTGCAAGCGGCTGACCTGGGTTCGATCCCCAGCATCCTATATGGTCCCCAAGCACCGCCAGGAGTAATTCCTGAGCGAAGAGTCAGGAATAACCCCTGAGCATTGGTGGGTGTGAACCAAAAACAAATAATAATAATAATAATAATAATAATAATAATAATAATAATAATAATTTAGGGCTAGAGTGATAGCACAGTGGAGAAGGCGCTTGCCTTGCAAGTGGCTGATGGATTCTATCCCCAGCACTCCATTGGTCCCCAGAATCCAAAAGGAGTGCTGAGTGCAGAGCAGATCTGCCCCCGCTTCTACACACACACACACACACACACACACACACACAACCACACATGCACACACACATCATTAGTAAAATGTCTTCATTAAAGTCTTCAAAACTTTATTGACTTTTGAAGACTTTAATGTATTTATATAGTAAAGTTATTGATAGTATTTATTGATAGTAAATATAATACTGTATTTACGATCAGCCAAATACCTAGTGAAACTGTAATGCAAAAACAAACACGGTAATCTTTTAAATACTAAAAATCCTGGGATCAAAACATAACTAGGAACTGAGCTCCCCATATAACCAAGCAATTCTACTTTTTGGCATTTACCCAAGGACCCAAAAACTCTATTCAGAAAATATATTTTCATTCCTATGTTCATTATAGCACTACTCCAACAGCCAACATCTGGAAACAATCCAAATCCTCAAGAACCAATGACTGGATAAAAAACCATGAACAACACTGTAACTGTGTATCTCAAAGTGATTCAATAAAAAGGTAGAATTATTTGGTTGGTTCCTTAATCTTTGTTATTATCATACTTTTTCTCCCTCTACCAAAAAATGTTTTTAAAGGAAGGCAAAAGGATGTAGTATTATTTAAAACAAAAAGCTGCTTTATAAAATTTTTTCATTATTCAATAGTTCTTATGTTTCAACATGAATATCAAAAAATACTCCAGAGCCTAGTTATATTTCACAAGCCTTTCTAACATTATCTCCCCAGCATCCTCGGTCAGAAATATCCTACCACATGAACCCTGAAATGGAGAGAACTGATTATTAAATTCTGGACTTGAGTGACAGCACAGAAATCTGGCAGTCATCTTTACCTTACCTAGCTGGGGCGGCTCATGTCAGCCTCCACAGACCATCTGACCACACTGAAATGGACACAAACTGGAATGTACTTTACCTCTAATCTTTGCTTTTCAAACTTTCCTCTGCTCTCCCTTCATTTTAAGTAAAATACTTTAGATTCATTGCTTAGTCATTTTAGAATTTGAACAAAAAAATAGGAATAAGAAAATGAAGAACAGAAAAATTGTATTTTAAATAACATGTTCAATTTGTGAACATGCATCAACTGATAAAACAAAAATAAACACACCTTTTGTATTCCTGTCTCTAGTTTCTGGACTCACAGCACTCAGAGCCCTCACATTAGTTCCTAGGTTAGAAGCACTCAAAGAGATCAGGTAGATGCAAATGATTTGAGAGCGTAAATTTAGAAAAAAAATGTCAAAAAATTAATTCTAATTTTCCAAACTCATTCTACTCTTGCGATTATATACCTGTTAACTGCAAATAGTACTTACCTTTTCCTGTTACTTTAAAAGAAATCAGTGCCCTGAGGTTAAAATCAACATGAGCAATACCCAGGTACGGCTTTCACAGTCAAAAGTTTGTTCTTCCCTTATATTACGGTAGCTTATTCAGCCAGAGATGTGGCTTTCCTAGATCCACATATGGAAGCAGAATATTTCCCTGCCAAGTCATTGCTTCCCACTGCATTTCTCTCTTCACTGTCTTGATCTTCCTCAAAATATCTCTAAGCAGAGACAACAGATAGCAACAAACTGACTGGCTGTTGACTCTGCCTTAACTCTGAGCTGTATCTACCAATACAATAAAATTAATAATGGGGTCTTCTACTGCTGCTTCCCCATGGGTAAGTCCATTCTGACTCCTTGTATACAAGAGATAAGGATGTGGTAAATGAGGGCCATAATTCCTAGTGGGCATTCTTCAATTTGCTGGTCTAATCTTTGTTTCCTTCCACCTGGCAGAGTAGTTTCAGTGTCTTATACCACAGGTCATGGAAAATCTTAGTGTTCTTATGTCTTAAATTTCTGTTACTTCTATTTTTTGCAGCTGTGACTACAAGCATCACTGACAAATGCAACAGCTGGATCTGCAACTGGCATGACTTTTACGTACATCTGCTACAGGTGGTATTACTGTCTTCTGTTACAGTGTATCATTTTCAGATTTTTATGGACTTGCTCTCCCCACTACACAAAAGCCTGGTGATCTTTATCATTTTAACATTTAGAAATTGGAGCTATCAATGAAAAATAAGTGAATTTGCCTTTCCTTACTGAACTATGACAACAATTTCTGTCCAGGATGGGAGACAGTACAAAGGGCAAGGTACTTGCCTTACATAAGGCTGACCAGACTCAATATGCATATGGTCTGAACTGCATATGGTCTCCCAAGCACCACTATGAGTGATCCCTGAGCACCAAGTCCAGAGTAAGTCCTGAGTACAATCAGGTGAGGCCACAAATCCCTTCAGGACTTTTTTTTCCTTTCTTTTTTGGGTCACATCAGGCAATGCTCTGGGGTTACTCCTGGCTTGGCATTCAGGAATTACTACTGGCAGTGCCCAGGGGACCATATGGGACGATGTGGAACAAACCTGGGTTAGCTGCATACAAGGCAGATGCCCTACCCACAGTACTATCGTTCCAGCCCCAGAACTTTTTCTTTAAACTTTTCACAAGGTACTAATGAGGACATAAGTAGAGTACATTATCACTTGATCACTTGACATCCCATTATTCATCGATTTGCTCGAGCAGGCGCCTGTAACATTTTCATTTGACCCTATCACGTGCCAGTGTAACCCAATGGTATCTGGTTGCTTCAGGAATATGAAGAGCCTCAAACTGTTCATTCAGGGTCTTGACGAAGTCTGACCATCTTGTAGGTGGGCGGCCACGTGATCTTTTGACATCCCGTGGGATCCAGTCGGTAATGGCTCTAGTCCAGCGGTCATCTCCAAATCACATTACATGTCCAGCCCATTTGATTTTCTATGCCTTGACAAATGAGACAGCGTCCCTGACTCTGGAACAGAGACGGAGGTCGGAGCTCCGGATTCATTCTTTCACTTGAGTGAAGTGTGAATTTCCAAGCATAGCTCTTTTGATTCCTCTTTGGGAGACCTGAATAGTATTTCCACCCTGCTTTCGTAGGGCCCTGGTCTCTGAGGCGTATGTTAATGCAGGGAGAATGTTGGAGTCGAAGAGACGTGCCCAGAGCCGGAGGTTCTTTGTCTTTTAGCTATTTCTTCGATGCCTTTGAAGGCATTCCATGCTGCTCTCTTCCTCCTGCGCAGCTCAGATTTTAGGTCGTTCATCATGTTGACTTCTCGACCTAGGTACACATAACTGCTGCATTCAGAGATGTTTGTTCCACTGAGAGTGAATGGGGCCTCTGGAACTAGTTCATTTTTCATGAACATAGGTTTCGTTGAGATTCAGCTGTAGACCTGTTTCCACATTCTCCATATAATTATATGGAGAGTACATTATGTCTCCATATAATTAATGTGGTTTCCCCACTGTTCACACAGATTTATCATGAGAAAAGGATCATTTTCACTATGTGCTATATATCTGGCAAAGAGACTTTGCAATAGTCCTTCAACAGCTAGGATCTGATTTGTCACATTCATATTCTAAGCTATATAGTATTTCTACATCGAATTTAACTTAAATGTCATTCTACAGGTTCAAAGAGGTTAAGGCACTGCCCTGCATGCTGTCGACCTGGGCTCAAACCCTGGCACCACATATGATCCTAGAGCACAAAGTCAGAAGCTAGCCCGAGTTCCATACAGTGTAGTCCGCTCTCTGCCCACCTTCCAAATAAATACAAAGCATTCTTTAAAGAATCCTGCCATAAAGACGTCTTTATAGAAGTCCCATGAGATCCTACCAGCTGATTATAAAAACTTTAATTTTCATTTCCCATAGCTTAAAATATAGGACATAAATTATCAAGCAAGCCTCAAACATGAACACATCCAGTTATGAGTAATTTGCCACTGTTATTATGTTTAACTGTTATTAAATACTGCTGAGGATTAAAATGACTTAAATGCTAAGTGAATACAATAAAGAAAAAAATGGTAAGGATAAACAAAGGTAAATTTATACTTAGTAGTCTTAAATAACAGTTTTGGTTTCTGGCTCTATATGTATTGTATCACTGATAAACTTAAAAATATGCTAAACAAGATCACACATAAATGCATACAACCAAGAAAAGTTATTAAGTTATTATAGTGATTCTTACCTTAAACATGGGTCTCACATGCTCCAAATGTGTTGCACTCGTAAAGGTGCCTGAACATGGCTCACAGCCTCCATGAGTGCTTTAGCTGTCTTGGCCATCTGTTCCATTTCTAAATTATAAAGAAGTCTTCTTTGTTTTTCACTGGCTACACCTGAAAAAAAAAAAAAAAAGCAGTATTGGCATCAAATTTTAAAATACCTTAAAAAAATGTTGTGTTGATGTTTTATTAAATGCCACACAGATTTAAGACTATGCCTTGTGGGACCGGAGCGATAGTCCAGCAGGTAGGGCATTTGCCTTGCACCGCGGCCAGCCCATGCCAGCCCGGGTTCGATCCCGGCATTCCATATGGTCCCCGAGCACCGCCAGGAGTAATTCCTGAGTGCAAAGCCAGGAGAAACCCCTGAGCATTGCTGGGTGTGACCCAAAAAAGCAAAAAAGAAAAAAAGACTATATTTTGCTTATGGTTTGCCTTAGCTAGGTCCCAGGCCCGCATTATCACACACCATCTGAAGCACAGCCCTGGAACTCCCTAAAAATGATCAGTCTGGCCCCTGAGACCCTTGGTTGTACCAGGGTAGCAGGTAATCCCCCAGAATCAAAGAGCTTTCCACATCCTTACACTGAATCCCCAGCAGGTTGGCCAACAATGACCGGGAGGAGCTTTGGATCCCATAAGCATTACCCAGGATGACCCCCACCAATAATAAGTACCCACAGATTAATAGTAATTAGAAATAGTACTGGGAAGTCAGACACAGTAAATCATAAAGTATACGATTCTGTTTACATGAGCTATCCATAGCAGTAGTTACCATCTATTCACAGGAACAGAAAGCTAATTGCATTGTAGGGAGTTGGAGAATTTGGGAGGGGAGGAATATGGAATATGGTTTTAGGTTATACTGGCAGGGGTGGGGTGACTGTTTTAGAAAAGGATAGTGATTGCACAATACCACAAATATACATGAGCAGAGAACTATCCATTTTAAGGTGGTGTGTTTTGTAACAATCAAAAACAAAAAATTCCTGATCCTGAAGAAAAGGAAAAGTGAAATCATATGAAAAAGAATTAGTTAGTATAATTCTGCCACAGTGAACATTTAAGGAAACAATCTAAGTATGAGGAGGGCGAAGAGAGATAAAAGGCAATGTCACCCTTGTAAGATCTATACTTGAATGGCATCTCTTGATAAGCAAGGAAACAGTGGCCCTATCACTCTAGGATGATTTTAGTATTTCATTTTATTTATTTTTAAATTTTTCTTATTTATTTAGGGTTTTGGGGTTATAACTAGCAATGCTCAGGGATTACTCCTGACTTTGCACTCAGGAATTACACCTAGTGGTGCTCATGGGACCATATACAATGAGTCAGCCACATGCAAGGCAAATGCCCTCCCTGCTGTACTATTGCTCCACCCCAACTTTAGTATTTTAATACTAAATTTCTACTTCCCAAATCCAAGTTCTCAGTGATCTCTAGTTATCATATGCAAAAATATAAGATATTTAAAGATTTATGGGTTTCAAGATATTTTACCAAGAAACTGGATTAGAGTCTGAAAATGAAGCCATGCCTAATAAATACACTTAATGTACTAAGAAGAGCTGAACACAGTATGACTAAATGAAATGCTAAGTGATACTAGAACCCAATAGAAGACCAGGAGACTTCATCCAAGACTTGAATTTATTTATGCTACTCTTAATAAAACCTTCTTACACCACACTCACAGATTTTATCATCCTAAGTTTTCTAATATGTCTCTGAATTTGTTTTCTCCTTGATGAGAACCTCCTGAAATTCTTTAGACGAGTTCCCTATTGTATGTCAAAAGATAAGGATAGTCATAAACCCACAATTTCTTCTAACATTATCTTTCTTGTTCTTGACTCATCTTGTAAAAATCTTTGACTTTTATAAATATTAATATCCCACAGACCTTTAATGCTGCTCTTCTGTCAAAATTTTAGTATGGTAATTTATTGTTATGTAGCTGTGATTTAAATGAGCTCTATGCTAGGTGTCACCCTGGTGGTGCTCATGGGTCAATTCAAACTACATACAAAGCACATGCTCAGCCAGTAGAGCTCTCTCTTCTGCCCTACTATCGACTGCTGAACCACTACCATCACACATCATTCCTGTTGTCAAATTTTAGCTAATTTAATCACCACATAGCATGTCTAGAAAATAGTCAGGCTTATAGTCAACTCCTAATGGTAGGAATTAATGTTGCCTAATAATTCAACACCAACAAAAATTTGTGGTGCATCTGAAAGGTAGTGGTTTCCAATTCTACAACCCTAACAATCCCCAGCTCCTTCCAAAGTCTATTTCAGGGCAAAGGATAAAGCGCGAATGGCTGGAGCACAGTGCTGGGTTCAATCTCCAGTACCAATAAGCAAATAGAAATACTGTTATATTTTCATTTAGTATCAGTAACTTTTGAGAACCCATTTTGAGGTACTAGCAGATGAGCCCAACCACTCATCTACCCTTGAAGAACGGGCTGCTCCCATCGGGGTAAGGCAGTCACTCTGACCAAGCATGCAGCTTTGGGAGGGATGCACAGGAGTGGTGAGGGAGCAGGTGGACACGTGCCTAAAAAGCCAGATCAGCTCCATTAACCCTGGCCATCAATAGAGGTGACAGATGGCCCTCACATCCTAACAGGGTTTGAAAACTGCAGCTTCATCTTCTATCATCTGGGCTTGTGACTCTGGATTTCTAATTTTTTGTCTTTTTGGGGGTGGGGGTGAGGGGCTCACTCCTGGCAGCTCTTGGATTTTGTTTTTCCCAACTATGTTATAATGCAAGGGCACTGCACAAATATCATTCAAGGACTTGCTATTATGTAGCTTCCAATGGTGATGAGATACACGTTAAAAAAGAACCCTGAAAGTCAGAGCCCAACTGGCATTACCTACCTAATCTCTCTGATCCCCAAACCCACTGAGACTACTAACGGCGAAATAGACCATCATCTACCAAGTGCACATTCAAGTCGAGCCATGCAGCCTCTTCCCATCACGTCAGTGCTACTGTCTTCACTGTGGACCACAGAGCAGCACATCGCTGCATTACCTCTCATGAAAAACAAACAACTCTTGACTAAATGTAAGCAATGTAAATTCTTTAAAGAATTAATATTCATCCATCAAGATTCAATGACTCTGGATACTTACTTTGTTTACTTGATTTGGTAGGGATTGTTAACTCTTTTGTTTCTTTCAACGATATCTTTTTCCCAGCTATTTCATTATAGATGGCTGACAGATACTCTTCAGGAAGGTCTTTACTGTCATTGATTCCTCTGTTCATCTTAATGTACTGCTCCTTGGTCATTTTATTTTTAACCTGAAATTTTTAAAAAGATAAGCTAAAGTGTATTTTTAACCTTTTTCATTTTATTTTTCACCTAAAAACAAGCAAAAAAAAAAAAAAAACACCCGAAAAAGAACATACATTAAAAAATCAAAAAAGGAACTTAGAGAAAATGTAGAAAGACAATGTAGAAAAAGGCCCTTCCTGGCATACACTCATTAACTTTGTTCTGAAGCACACATGATTAATTTGTAAAAGCAAGACAACAAATACATTGTTTTTTTCCAAGGTTTAACGCTCTAGCTTAGAGGGGCTAAAGAAATAGTACAGTGGCCAGGTCTTGCATGCGCCAACCTGGGTTCAATTCCCGATCCTTCCGAGGTATAATTCCTGAATACAAAGCCAGGAGTAACCCCTGAGCATACTAGGTGTAGCCCTATAAGTAAAACATTATAAATTTAAAAATAAGAGCTCTACTAATCTTTAGAAAACCCTGACAATCATTAGAAAAGGATTATCAAAAGGAGTTAAATCTTCTTGACTCAAAGGAACAAAAATATATTGCTAATGATTAAAAGTGAATTTTAAAACAACAGACACGAGCATAACAAAAGATGACTTATTAAATTTGTGAAAAGCCAGGTTAACAACCCTCCTGACTGACTCACAATGACAACTAAATCTTAGGTGATCTGGACTAAGTATCCTTGGTATAGTTTGTCTTATTTGAGAGTACCCCGAACAGAGTGTCATGCTGCATAATGTGATAAATAGTAACACATAAATTTGTAGCCTATAGAATGGTAGCAGTCTTATAAAATCTGGGACTTCAAAACCCAAAATACTATCATTTTTCATCTATATGTAAATATACATATGTATGTATTTACATATACTTAACTCTTAACTCTAATGCTTTCTGAAGTTAAGACTTAATTGAACACATTAGTACAAACTTCCATACCCTAAACACTGTTGTGCATGGCTCTCAAACAAAAAAAAAAAAAAAAAAGAAAGAAAGAAAACCTCTTTTTGACATAGTGGGATTCTGTTAGTAGTATTAGTCATATCCTTAATATTTTTATGGGACACTTTTGGAGGTGGGAAGTGGAGGATGGGGGTTTGGGCCACACTTGGCTGTGAATGTGGCTTAGTTCTGGCATGAAACTCAGGAATCACTCCTGGCAGGCTTGGAGACCGTATGTGGTGCTGTGCACCTTCCCACTGTACCATCTCTCTGGTCTGCTAGCATAGTATTCTTGACTTTCATTCTCTTGTAGTCAATTTAAGCTGTGCCTAGATATAATGATCAAATCACTCAAAACTAGTTGTTACTAATAATGATGATTAACAGACACAAAATCTTAATGTCTTCTAAATATATCCCAAATTGAAAGTCACTCATTAACACTACAGAAAAGGTCATATAACATAAGCATTCCAGGTGAAAAGAGAACATTCATAAAATAAAGTACCTGTGTTTTTTAAAGTGATATCATGTTATAGTTCATATGCACAGAATACAAATTATATGAGGTGTCACAATTATAAGTTTTCTTTTCTAAAGAGGCCTTCACAGGGACTCACAGCTTAGAGACTGCCTCTCAGTACATGCCATCAGCTGGCAGTAGAGTGAAGAGAAAGTCTGATCACTAAAAGCAGTTCCCCCTGCCATGGAGGCAGGCTGGGGGAAAGAGGAGGGAGGTGGGACATTGGTGATGGGAGATGGGCAGGGGTGGAGGGATGGGTGTTGGAACACTGTAGAACCAAAATTCAAACATGAGCATCTTGTAATAGTATATCTAACAGTGGTATAATAAAATATTTAAAAGAAATAAATTAAAGCAGTTCTCACAACTACACTAGGACTCCAAGCACATGTACTACAGGCGGAGAATTAGTGCCAGAACGACAGAATAATGAATTACTTGTAGTATCTCTCTGGCACCCAAAGGCAAATTCTAAATAATTAAAATTATAAATGACTTTCAAAAAAGGATTATACACAATCAAATAAATTTTAAATAAATGCATAGTTATTGAATTTCATTGTTTAAAACTGGAAATAGCCCTGCATATAAATAATACTGTTACACATTGGTATATACTTTTCACCAACGTGGCCTTAAATATTTCAAAACACACAAAAGTCCCTATATTGCAAAGCTTGAATTCAAACTTTCCAATAAGCTAAAAAATTTCAACATTCCTTAGATTAGTACTATTCGTAGAGTTCATTTCGTAAGTATCAGACCAGTAAGATAGCACAAAGGGCTGGAATACATTCTTTGCATACCGGGATCCGGGTTCATCCCCTGAACACTGGTGGGCAAGTTCCAAAACACCACTGGGTGTGGCCCCCAAAACAAAAACAAGAATAATAAATGACTAAATGCCTATCACTGGAATGTATTAAAAGTTTAATATCAGGGACCAGATTAATAGCACAGCAGGCAGAGACCATTTGCCTTGAAATGTCCAGCCCGGGTTCAATATCTGGCATCCCATATTGTGGCCCATATTGAATCCTCAAGAGAGATTCCTGAGCACAAAGTCAGGAGTAAGTCCTAAGTACTGTCAGGTATGGTGCCAAAACAACAAAAATGTATTAACATTGTGGCTATGTTTAGAGCAATTTTCAGAATAACATACACAAATACAGATGAAATAATATAATATTTGTGATTTGCTCCAAAAAGATCTGGGGGAAGAGGAGATAGAAATTAAATAAGAGTGAACATTGGCTAACAGAGGATGGTGAAAGGATCACTGTAAGTCATTTACTGTGTAGTTCTAAGGGTTAAAAAAGATGGTTTATATTTGGTGTTTTTCCATATTATTGTAGTATAAGAGAATTTAAGCTGTGCCTAGATATAATGATTAAATCACTTAAAACTAGTTGTTACTAATAATGATGATTAACAGACACAAAATCTTAATGTCTTCTAAATATATCCCAGCCGTGCTCACACGGCCGCTTACGTTCATCAATAAATGCTGGAGATCAGGGGTGACTACAAGAGTATCCCACCCGCACGACAGAGCCTGGCAAGCTACCCGTGTTGTATTTGCTATGCCAAATACCAGTAACAATTATAGACCTCATTCCCATGACCTAATGGAATGGTTTGAGGCTCTTTATGTTCCTGGAGGAAGCAGATGCCCTTGGGCTCTACTAGCATAAGACAGGACATATGGAGATGTTACTGGTGCCTGCTCGGAAAAAAAAAATCGATGATGAACGGGAAGACAGTGATACAGTGATTGTAGATTAAGATCTAAAATGTATTCTTGGGTATTATATACCTGTCAATCAATGAACAAATAAAATAGATAGTGTGATTATAATTATGACCAGAAATTGACTTTGTCAAACATATACTCCTTCCAAATTTAGTACCACATTTTGTGGTTGATTTAATTAAACAAAATAAAAATTTCAACTATTATTTACTGAATTTAAAGAAACATATTATAAAACAGGCTTGAAAAAAACTTACCTGTGGACTATGAAGATCTGTGGTGAGCATGATAATTGAATAAGCCAAAACATAAGCTGTATCTGCACTAGCAAAAAGGGTTTGTCTGGAAAAACAAATTGATTGTTATCATCCTTCATTGTTTTACAGTTTCATTTAATCCCTACAAGTTCCATATCACTATACTGTTCTCTCTCTTTTTTTTTATACTGTTCTCTCTCAAGATTTATATTCAACCCCATATTACAATTTTTTAAAAAACAGTTTGTCTTATAGCTTGCAGTAAGTTCTTCAAGGACAAGGTGTTGAGTCACTTGACTCTTCCTAGTACATGTCCAGGATAGAGCTGGCCAACAATAAATAACTGAATTTAGAGCTTGCTTACCCTTGGTTGCATTCCAGGTATCTGGCAGCAAATTTTTCCATTAATCGATCAATTTTCTGAGCTTCCCTGGAAGACGGAATCCTTCCAAAAACATGCGAAGGGCTGAAACAAAGTCCTTTCCTGAAAAGTCATGCTGGTCCACATATGCATACATGACTTCTTTGTTAAATTTATCATTATCTCCCAGGAATTCACCTACTTGCGTCTGAATAACAGAAGACAGAAAGTGATATCCTAGTGCAATGTTACAGACTAAATGTGTTTCTGTTTTAAAAGTTAATCTTTTTTGAATCGGAAAAGCGAAAAAGCTAATTTAAGAACACCTAGGTTATTTGTACGCTTTATTTACAGATATGTGAGGCATTTTGAAAGGACTACAGTATGTATCATTCACTATTTGTGTTGTGGGATCACCCCAACGGCACCAGGAGCATAGAAGACGTGCAGTATTGCATACTGCAGCCAGGGTCATGTCTCATTAGCGTAATTTTAGTTTTCTTTTCCCAAAGAGAGGAGTTCCCAGGGGTAGGGGTGGGGTCCAGAGTTACTGATGATGCTTGGGAGCTGCTACTAGCTCTGTGCTTGAGGGATCATGGGGTGCTGGGAATCAAACTGGAGCTGGGCTTCCCATAGACCACACAAGTGCCTTGACCCTTTTACTATCTCTCTAGTCCCAAGTAATTTTTCTTAACAAGTGTAAACCTGGCAGTACTTGAGCCAGCAATGTTGGGGTGCAGGAACCATATGGGGATCAAATTCAAGGTCTCATACATGCAAGGCAATGTGCTGCACCTCTTGAGCTATTCAAATTCAAGGTCTCATACATGCAAGGCAATGTGCTGCACCTCTTGAGCTATCTCCCTGGCCCCATGCATTATTAAACAGAACAAAATATCTCAGAATGAAAATCATTTTTCTTGAAAGTTGGGTATGTAGCTAAGTGGTAAGTTACTTGCCTTGCAGGTGTGTGGCCCTGGATACAACACCCAGCAGGAAGGAAAACATTTTGTTTAGGTTAGAATGAAGTAAAAGAGCATTCTTACAGAGTCTAATCTTTCCTCTTGATGTAAAAACTGGGCAATATCTTCAGATGAAGTACCAAGCATTCCTTGTTCCTGGAGGTACTGTATTCCTCTCTTTGGTTTCTTATTAAATCTAGAGGACATTAAAGTTAACAGAAACATCAGAAATAGAAAAAATACACCCAGTGGTACTCAGGGTTTTCTCCTGGCTCTGCAATCAGGCATCTTATAACAAAGAACATGTGTACACCTCCTCAATTAAAACACCAAAATGTTTTAATAGGCACTTGAATATTTTCCAAACAATGTATAGTAAGAAATGCTTTATTATTTCATTTTTTTCCCCTTGGTTTTTGGGCCCAAACTAGAGATGTTCAAGGGATACTCCTAACTCTGCCCTGAGGAATGACTCCTGGAAGTGCTTAAGGGACAATATGGAATGCTGGGGTATGAACTTGGATCAGCCACATGCAAAGAAAACACCCACTGTACTATCTCTCCAGCCCCAGAAATGTTTTAAGTTATAAGTAGCAAACAAGTATTTTAACCAAAATAAATTTTTTTTTAAGTTTTTAGTAGCTACACTTGTGGAAAAGATCATTTTTCTCAAAGGCAAATGCATTTCTTTCTTTATAGCATCTTTTTTGAAAGAAGAGATTACATTAAAAGGAGGAAAAGCAGAAATGTAAAATTCAGACAGAAACAGGCCTGAGTATCAGCTAAGTAGGTAAACTGAATCTTCACAACCTGGTAGCAAAGCCTGGTTGAAGGGAAGGTTATCCACCCAATTGAGGGCCAGGTCTATGCCAGGACCTTTTCCATATATATGTTGCAATGATCAATGTGGTTGCAGCCAGCTATGGGAGCTGGTGTGGGGATAGGAAATGGGTGGGGCGGTAGCATTTGGTAGTGGTAGGGGCACACTGGTGGTGGGACTGGTGTTGAGCGATGAATGCTTGCAACAATTATACTGCAAATATATTTGTAATTAATGGTGTTTTTTAATAAAAAAACAAAATGAAAACAGGGGAAGGTTATCTTATCAATACAAAAGTGAGATCACTTTTTATTATTCACTGGCATGATAGTAAGAACAGTGCATTAATAACCTATCATATGTGACTGATTCCGTTAATGAGCTAAATATACAATGTGAAACTGCACCAAATATTCATCAAAAGCATTAAAATATGGTCCAAAGTAATTAAATATAATTGCGAAGGTCTGTTTGGTCTATAGTTCAATGAACAAGGAGTCATTAGTCATGAAAACAACAAAACTACATTCCATTTTGCTCAATGAAAGGTGGTAGTAAGAATATAGACAAATTTGAAAATAAAGAGGATAACACAGAGGGATGGCCAGTAACATTTCTTCTTAAACTGAAACTCACAAATCTATCCCTTGTTCTATAATTTCTTTTTGTTGCTTCAGGACCTCAAATTGTTCTGGATTATCAGTGCCAGACATCTGCGTGCTGTAGCTGCCTATTCCTGATGATGATGTTGACTCCAGAGAATTTAAACTTCCATATCGGTTTATTGTCTCAGGGTGTTTGATTTCACTCGTCTCTTGTTCTGAGGGCTTTTCTTGACCTGTAAGTAGAAAACTAATACAGTAAATTTTCACAGCAAGAAAAAAAAATTATATATAAGTAGAAAAAAAGTGATCAAATTAAGGTAAGTTGTAAGAATGTTGCTCAGACATCATATAATAAATTAAAAAACTAGGAGTTACAGCAGACAATAAACAGTGATCTAAAACAACTGATATCGGGGCTGGAGCGATAGCCCAGTGGGTAGGGCGTTTGCCTTGCATGCGGTCGGCCTGTGTCAGCCCGGTTAAATCCCGGCATCCCATATGGTCCCCTGAGCACCGCCAGGAATGATTCCTGAGTGCAGAGCCAGGAGTAACCCCTGAGCGCCGCGGGTGTGACCCAAAAAGCAAAAAAATAAATAAATAAATAAATAAATAAAAATAAAACAACTGATATCAATACACATCCAGAGTGTACCTACAATGAGATCATCTCACACCCCACAGAGACTGGTAAACATTAAAAAGAGCAAATATAAAAAGTGATGGGGTGGATGTGGAAAGGGACTCTCTCCTTCACTGTTGGTGGGAATGACAACCAGTTCATCCTTTTGGAAAACAAGTTGGACATTTCTCAAAAAGCTAGAGTTTCCATCTGACCCTGCAATAACACTTCTGAGAATATATCCTGAGCGCCCAAAAACACACAACTGAAATGCCATCTGCACATCTATGTTCACTGCAATATTATTCGCAATAGCTAGAATCTGGAAACAACCCGAATGCCCAAGAACAGATGACTAGTTAAAGAAACTATGGTACCTCTATACAATGGAATACTACACAGCTGTTAGGCAAAAGGAAGCTGTGAAATTTTCTTATAAATGGTTGAACATAGAGACTATCATGCTGAGTGAAATGGGTCAGATGGAGAGGGACACAGAATGATTACACTCATTTGTGGAACAACATCATCATCAACATCAGCATCATCATCAATCATCAGCATCACCATAGATTAATACCCACAGACAGCAAAAACAAAGGCCAGTAGGCGTGGCACATTGTTGGAAGCATGCCTCAAGAGCAGGGGAAGGAGGCAGTTGGTATAGAGAAGGAATGACTATGACAGATAGTTGGAAATGATCACTCTGGATAAAAACTGTGTGCTGAAAATAGGTAAAGGAATGCATGTGATAATCTCTCAGTATCTGTATTGCAAACCATATGCCCAACATGAGGGGTGGAGGGAGAAAGGAGAAAGAGAGGGGGGAGAGGGGAGGGGAGGGAGGGGAGGGGGAGAAACAGAGAGCGGGGGAGAGAGAGAGAGAGAGAGAGAGAGAGAGAGAGAGAGAGAGAGAACCTGCCACAGAGAGGTGGCAAGCAGGGGTGAGGGGTGGTGGTGGGAAATGCACACTGGCAGAGTGTGGGAGACAGTCATCTCCTATGGAACTGTGATCTATGAGTGGAGCCTCAACCTTGGGACATGCCTGGGGGCCCTCTGGACCAGGACACAGCTTGGACCTAATGCCTTCTTACCTAGCCACCTGCACAGACTACAGCGCTCTGCAACAATCCAAGGCTATATGCCCGTTAAGTTGACCCTGAAATGTCATGGCAGGAATGAATACCTGCCTTGTAACTGACCATGACTTAATGTGCTTCACGTGCTTCTTTTGTTTAAAAATCGTATATAAGGCTTTGACTTGTGGAGTAAAGTTGCTGCATGCTGGTGTAGTCACTGCCTTGTTCTGGTCGCACTCTGCCGTCCCAGGTCTAGTGTCCACTAGAGACTCAACAACTGGTGCCCAAACACAGACCACAAGGAATTGCCGACAGTGGAAAATGGGTGCTGGAACACTGTATGTTTGAAACCCGACATGGACAGCTCTGTAACTGTTTCTCACAATGAGGAGAGGGGAGGGGAGGAAGGGGGGGGGGGAAAAAAATCCCATGACAATAATTTCTCTCAATGTCAATGGTCTAAATGCACCAGTTAAGAGACACAGAGTGGCAAAATGGATCAAAAAAAATTAAATCCGATATTCTGCTATCCGATATTCAAGAAACATACTTGAATAATCGGAGCAAAGACAGACCCAAAGTAAAAGGCTGGAAAACAATCCTTCACTCAAACAACCCCTTGAAAAAGACCGGGGTGGCCATAGTGGTATCTGACAACAAAGACTTCAGTTTAAAAGAAGGTCAGAAGGGACAGTGAAGGCCACTTCTTAATAATCAAGGGATACATGTATCAGGAAGAAATTACACTACTAAACATATATGCACCCAATGAGGGGCCAGCAAGATACTTAAAACAACTACTAATAGACTTCAAAGAAGACACTGACAACAACACAACTGTAGTTGGAGATTTCAACACTGCTCTATCAACTCTTGATAGAACAACAAGACTGAAACTTATCAAGGAAATACTGTAACTAAAAGAAGAGATGGAAAAAAAAGGGCTGGTAGATATATACAGGGCATTTCATCCCCAAAATGCTGAAAACACTTTCTTCTCCAGTGCACATGGAACATAATCCAAGATAAACCACATACTGAGCCATAAACATACCTCCATAAAATCAAAAAGACAGAAATTGTGTTAACTATTTATTCAGACCATTATGCACTGAAAATAGAAGTTATTCGCACACAAAAATGGAGAATAATGCCAAGCACCTGGAAACTAAACAGCTCACTGCTGAACAACCAGCCAGTCATAAAAGAAATCAAAGAGGAAATCCAAAAATTCATGGAAATAAATGAGACTGAAGACACGAATTACCGGAACTTGTGGGATACAGCTAAAACAGTGTTAAGAGGCAAGTTCATAGCTCTTCAAGCATTCATCAGAAAAGAGGAAAAGGCCATCATAAACAGTCTGACTTCACAACTTAACATATTCCCAGACAGAAAGAAATAATAAAACTTAAGAGTGGAAATCAATGAGATGGAATGTCAAAAAACAATCCAGAAGATCAAAGAAACCAAGAGTTGGTTCTTTGAAAAAAAATAAACAAGATTGACAAACCACTTGTAAGACTTGTAAGAACAGAAAAAGAGTGAATCCAAATAAATAGAATCAGATGAAAAAGGGGACATCACAACAGAAACCACAGAAATTTAAAAGATCATCAGAGATTACTATAAGAGTCTGTATGCCACAAATAAAGAGAACCGAGAAGAAATGGACAAATTCCTGAATTCCTATAGCCTCCCAAGGCTGCAACAAGAAGATTTGGAATACCTCAACAAACCTATCACCATTGAGGAGACAGAACAAGTAATCAAAAATCTCCCCAAACACAAAAGCCCAGGTCCAGATGGATTTACCAGTGAATTCTACCAAACCTTTTAGAGGACTTACTCCCAATCCTTTTCAAGCTTCTCCGGGAAACTGAAGAAACAGACACACTCCCAAATAGCTTTCTACGAAGCACATATCTCCCTAATACAGAGATGTCATGAAAAAGGAAAACTACAGACCAATCTCCCTGATGAACACAAATGCTAAGATCTTCAATAAAATACTAGCAAATAGAATCCAAAGAGTCATCAAAAAGATTATACACCATGATCAAGTGGGATTCATGGGAATGCAAGGTTCAACATCCACAAGTCAATCAACATAATACATCATATCAATAAAAGAAAAATAAAAACCATATGATCATATCAATAGATGCAGAGAAGGCATTTGACATTATCCAACACCTGTTCATGATAAAACTCTCCATAAAACGGGAATTGAAGGAACCTTCCTCAATATAGTCAAAGTCATCTACTACAAGCCCACAGTGAGCATCATTTTCAATGGGGGAAAAACTGAAAGCCTTCCCGTCAAGATCATGGAAAAGACAAGGGTGCCCTCTGTTACCACTTCTATTTAAAATAGTTCTGTACGTACTTGCCATAGCAGTCAGGGAAGAAAAAGACATTAAGGGCATCTGGATAGGAAAGGAAGAAGCCAAGTTGTCACTATTTGCAGATGACATGATGTTATACCTGGAAAACCCGAAACTCTCTACCAAGAGGCTCGTAGAAACAAAACATTCCTATAGTAGAGTGGCAGGGTACAAAATCAATACCCAAAAGTCAATGGCCTTCCTATATGTAAACAGCGAAAGAGAAGAAAGGGACATTAAAGAAACTATCCCATTCACAATTATGCCGCAAAAAATCAAATACCTAGAAATCAGTTTGACAAAGAATGTAAAGGATCTCTACAAAGAAAACTATAAAACATTACATCAGGAAATAAAAGAGGACCTGAAGAAATGAAGACACATTCCCTGCTCATGGACTTGAAGGATTGACATTATCAAAATGGTAATACTCCCTAGAGCTTTATACAGATTCAATGAGGTCCCTATAAGGATACCCATAACGTTCTTTAAAGAAATTGACCAAACATTCCTGAAATTTGTATGGAATAATAAACCCCCAGGAATAGATAAGCAATCCTTGGGAAAAAGAAGATGGGAGCCATCAGTTTCCCCAATCTCAAACTCCACTACAAAGCAGTTGTAATAAAGACAGTGTGGTATTGGTATACAGACCTTTAGATCTATGGAATAGAACTGAATAACCTGAAACACACTCTGAAATATACAACCACTTAATCTTCAAAAGGAACAAAAAATATTAAGTGGAGCAAACAAAGCCTCTTCAACAAATGATGCTGGGAAAACTGGGCAGCTCCGGGTAAAAAAAATGAACTTAAGACCTCCTTCTAACGCCATGCACAAAAGTCAGATTAAAATGGATTATAGATATCAACATCCAGACATGAATCTATAAGGTATATCAAAGAAAACATAGGAAAAAATGCTCTACGACATCGATACAAGAAGCATCTTCAAAGACGAAACACCACTGACAAAGCAAATGGAAGCAAAGATAAACAAACAGGATTAAATAAAATTGAAAAGCTTCTGCACCTCAAAAGAAATTGTGATGAAAATACAAAGACAATCCAAGGGGTGGGAAAGAATATTCATCCAATACCCATCTGATAAGGGGTCAATATCCAGGATATATCAGGCACTGGTAGCACTTCACAAGAAAAAAACAGCCAACCCCATCAAAAAATGGGGAGAAGAAATGAACAGAAGCTTCCAAACAGAGGAAATTGGAATGACCAAAAGGCATACGAAAAAAGTGCTTTTCATCATGAATCATCAGGGAGATGCAAATCAAAACAACAATGAGATATCATCTCACACCACAGAGACTGGCACACATCCAAAATAGCAAGAACAATCGGTGCTGGCGTGGATGGGGCAAGAAAGGGACTCTCATCCACTGTTGGTGGGAGTACCTACTGGTCCATCCCTTCTGAAAAACAATATGGACATTCCTTCAAAACTAGATATGGAGCTCCCATTTGATCCAGCAATACCACTCCTGGGAATATACCCTGGAGACCCAAAGCACAGAGCAGAAACACTATCTGTACTTCTTTATTCATCACTGCACTATTCACGATAGCTAGAATCTAGAAACAACCTAAATGCCCGAGAACAGAGGACTGGCTAAAGAAACTGTGGTTCATCTACACAATGGAATACAGC